>WTSP01023822.1:207798-237636 GCA_025331215.1 Actenoides lindsayi
TGCATTCTATGGCTCCAGGTGGGAGCAAACCAAAGCGTGCTGGTGATGAGAAACCACGGTGTAAAAGAGTAGTTGACGCTATGGCCCGCTCCATGCTGGCTGGGCTTAAAGACCTCAAAGTCAGAGGAGCTCAGGAGCAAACAGAGGAATTTTTTTTTCCATAGAAGCCATTTTCACAGCCAAGCTTCTCTTCCATGTTGTATTTCTACCATTAAGGTTAAGCTTTTTTCTCACATCTCATGACGTAGAGCTGTGATGCCACTTCCACATGCATTAGCAATCCAACATCTCAAAGGCACTGGGCTGGGCTTGAACCCCCCATGTCAGTGTCTTTCCTGTCCTGGGGTGATCAGAACAGGACACAGGAGTCCACATGCAGTTTCAAAAGTGCCAAATAAACAGAGGAGAACTTTTTTTTTGTTGGTTTGGTTTGTTTTTTTTTTAATTGGTAATTAGGTTTTATTGGCTAAAACAGCTTCTTGTCAGAACTGAAGCCTCCTCTTCTCCAATGGAAGAGCTGACTCTCCATCATGAATGGGATGGAGGAATGGGACATCTCTTTCTTTGATGGTTGTGTTCGGTTCGGTTGGTGTTCTCTGCTCTGCACTGCCAGGGTGGGTCTGGCTTCATCTCGACCCACTCAGTTGGGATCTGAGGCGAAAGCAAGTTGAGGACTGCCACCCCTTGCTGAGTTTCTCATCCTTGCCCTTACAAAATGCCATGTCAGGCCCCAGTAAGTTGTCTGGTGCTCCAGGGGAGTCCAGTGGACTCTGGTAGTTTCCAACAGTGTCCAGCAATCTCCAGTGGTGTCTTGCAGGGTGCAGCACAGTCCCTTTGGGCCCTGCTGGAGACCACCAGAGAGCACTGGAGTCTGCTGGAGCCTTTTGGATTCCCCTGCAAACAGTTTCTGGGGACTGTTTATCCAGGGCTGTGTGCAGCATGCAGACTGCAGCACCATCATGCGTTGTGTAGTCTTTGAAGACAATTGCAGAAACAAAGTCCTAAAGCTGATCGGAGCAGAAAGTAACAGCCGTGTGTATGCCAGGCTGCAATCCGACTGAGAAGCAGGACCAGGAAATGGAAACATACCTATCTTCAATTCTCTCTGCAAGATGTTTCAACCTTCTCTCAACCTGGCAGCATACTCACAGACCTGTCATCTTCTAGTGTATGTCTTTTGAGATTTTCTCTCATGCATTACCTATGCCCATAAATTATCTATGTCCACACGCCTTTCAAAGTCACCTGCTGTTGTGATGCCTGATGTTTGAAGTGACAAATAACAACTCTTAGGTATTAAAGGACTTTCTTTTTTAATGTCTCTGAAGTATTTTTCCTCTCTGTTTCAGAGGAAACGTACAGGCAGAGGTCACAGAATGTGCATATTCCAGACGTACATTTACAAAAGGGATACTAGAAGTTGTGTGCATGCGAGCAAATGTACCTGCTGGCACTGAAGGCAGTGACTCACTCGTCTGTGCTGAGACCTTTGTTTTTGTATTCCTAATGCTATAAGCTATGCACGAAGTATTCCTTGCAGGCTGTTCTGATGGAGCAGCACTCCAGAGGATGCAGTGAAGTCTCTGCTGTTACCCAAGAATAATCTCAAGTGCTGGTTGTTCCCCCATCATAATCGCGCTCTTTTCTTGTGAAAGCTTCTTTCTGTGCGTTCAGCCTCTCCACTCCTGACTCTCTTGCTTGTATTGACAAAGAGGTTTGTGCTGCTGGGAATGAGCCACACCAGGGAACTGATCAGGACTGGCAAAAAAAAAAAAAAAAAAATTATTTAAAATGAGGATTTTTTTCAGCCATCTTATCATGATCTTGAATGCTGCTAGATGTGCAACTCATTGTACCTAAGGGTGGGGTGGAGGAGAGGGGTATACTGGGGGAAGAGCGAGGCTAGCTGATGCCATTTTAATGTGTGCAGAACTCCTGATGGGAGGAACTAATTATGTGTCTCCTGTGGGATGAGGTAAGCACAGCAGTCTTGAGTCTCTACACAGTGGTGGCCTGGGGCTTGAACTTGAGCACAGCCACCAGAGGCAAGAGAGACATGCTCAAAATAGACCACGTCCTTCATGAAACATTAATGAAAAGAAGACTGGTAACTTTTTTTTAAATGAAAGCTGATCCATTTCTGAACTCCCAAATCCTGAGCTGGTGTGCTAACCTTGGGCTGTTCTTCCTCAGTTAACCTGTGGATAGCTGAACTGAGAGAAAGAGACAATAAATTGTTGTTGTGTTCTAGACCAGAATGTTCCAAAATTTAAAAATCTCTAGGACATCCATATTATCTTCAAAGGAATTTCAACTGGATCCTAAACAAGTTTGCTTAACAAAAATTCATACAGGAATAGTTTGACTTCATAATATCAGGGAAGTAATGCAGGTGCTCCATGGTCTTGACTACATGTATGCATCATACCTGCTTTTTTTTAACATGCTGGTTTTCTTTTAATAATGTGACTAAACTTTCAACATAGGTATTGGCCAGCTTTAGTCAAATGCATAGAGTCTTATGTTCAAAAGTTTACCTGATTTATGTCAAGACTTTTAACAGTCTTTTTACTTCCTTCTAGGAATGCCCAATAAAAGAAATCAATTTAAGATGTTTGTGCTTAGTTGAAAAAGCAGTACTAATATTAACGTACTCCTCAAAAAACATCTAGGATTTCTCTAAGCAGGGATTAGCCACCTGGCTTAATTTGCAGCCCTGACACTCCTGTGTTTGTGTAGAAAATTACTCATCTTCTTCCCTGTTCCTGAAAGAGGGATAATGGAAAAAGTGACATACAAAGGCAGAAGTACTGGCAATAATTTGTAGATAGACAACAAAAGAAGCTGGCATGTGTCTGATGCTGGGTTTTGTGTTTCTCTTTCCTTGCTCTTCTCATTGTGACGCCATCCAAAAAGGGAGTTCAGAGCTCTAGTGATTGAGATGGTGTTGGCCACTGATATGTCCTGTCACTTCCAGCAAATCAAAGCCATGAAGAATGCTTTGCAGCAGCCAGAAGGGTGAGTCACTTCACAACACCGTGCTGTCAGGGGCTGCATTTCAGCTGGTGCTTTGCCATTGTGTTTGACTTCAAAAACACCTCTCCAGAGGTCCTCACTCTCTTTGATGTCCACATCAATTCTCTTTCTGTTGGTGAATTTTGAATGAATTCACTTAGGAGTGGATTGGCACCCCCACTATGCAAAGATCTCTTCTGTGCTGGTGGACCAGAGCTTGTGAAGGTCACCATATTGGGATAAGCCTCCCTGGGCATTTCCCTTTGCATATCAGGTTAACATCAAGGACATGATCCAGCTGAGTAATCTCTACAGCTTGAGTATGACTAAAGGTTATAAGATGTGCAGAACACAACTTAGGCATTGCCCTCCTGCAGATGGTATCAGCTGCCATCTCTGCAAGGGGCCTGCTCCATAACCAGAGGACAGATGAAAACAACTTTAGATCCACTGACTGGAGAATAACAGATGGAGAAATATAGGGAAGGCCTTTTCTTCTTCCCAGTATGCCACTGGGAGCTGTGATATTTTGTCCACAGCTCTTACCCATAGAATTTTTTTTATACTGCAGAAGACTCTGAGTGATGGTCATTTTTTCACCCTAGACACAGGTCTGTCCAGAGCCTCCCAGAATTATACCTATATCAGACCAGAGTGTGGCTAGCCAGTTGGTCCATTCAAAAGCTACAACTCTTCCAGCTATTTCAGACAGTCAAAAGCTGGAATTGAAAACTGACACTACCTGTCCCAAGAAAGCATTATTTACTGGGTTCTTGGGCTAGCCTCTCGGGATGCAGTTTTAAGAAATTGCCAGCCTTCTTTGTTTTGTGGAACCAGATGCAAGGATCCCTTTCTGACCTCCCACTAGTTTTCTAGTGGTGAAACATTTATCAGTTACTTTGTAGACATAGCAGTGGCTCTGAGATCAGATCCTAACTGTGTACTATTGTAAGATGGTTGGGACCAACTTATTTTCTGAGCTTCATAAAATGCAGCCCAGATGAAATAGGTAGCACAGCAGCTCTTGTGTCCACAAGTCTGCTTGTGTAGACAGGCAAGCCTGGAAAGGAGATTAGCAAGGCTGAGCAAAGTTTCTTTTTCACTTCCTGATGTCTCTTCTACAACAGAAATGGTGTGTGTTGGAGAAATTAGACAATTTTTCATAGTTGTGTGATTATATGAACACAGAGATCACTCCATTAATATCCTGGCCAAAGATGCTAATGACCTTATTTCCCTGCTTAGCTGAGATTTTTGTCATTCTTCACTGCAAGAGCAGAAAATTAATTTGTTTGATCCTTTGGATTTTCAGAATTGACAAGCCGAAAGCCTTATCACTGTTGTTGCATACAGCAGATATCAGCCATCCAGCCAAGGCCTGGGACCTCCATCATCGCTGGACCATGTCTCTGCTAGAGGAGTTCTTCAGACAGGTAAAGCTCCTCTGCATTTCTGCAGCACAGATGGAGCATGTAGGATTGGGCAAAGAAGTAGGAAAATGTGAACACAAGTCTTTTTCTCCAATTTACACAGGAACCTCCTTAATGATACGAAGCTTTCTCATCTGACACAAAGAGCACTGCCTGTGAGGCCTCTTGGGAAGTCAGTGTCTGATAGACTGCCTATAGATACAGATGTTTTCTACATAGTAGAACTTCTGACTTGGGAAGCTAAAGTGTTTCAGATTAGCAAAATACTATAGAGCTTGTGATGTTCTACTTAGCTGTAGGACCAGAGAAAACATTTAGGTAGCTGTACATTATAGAACTGTACTTACATTTTTGGGATAGATGTGAAAAATGTGTTACCCTTACTTTAGATGGAGTGAATCATTAAGCTCTGTGTGATAGCTATAAGCTCCCCAAGTGTCTAATTAAAAGCATTTAAAGAGCTGCCTTAAAAAAAAAGTAAAAGTAAACAGAACACTTAGGAGTGTTTAGGTTACTTTTCACCAATATGAGTTACTAAACTAAGCAGAAAACTGAGAACTTAATTTCCCTCCGAAGTTCAGTAACTTCATGTTTTATAGTAAATCTGAATTGCAAAAAAAGAAAAATATA
The DNA here is from genome assembly GCA_025331215.1 of Actenoides lindsayi. NCBI lineage: Eukaryota > Metazoa > Chordata > Aves > Coraciiformes > Alcedinidae > Actenoides > Actenoides lindsayi. Next base: position 212,874 of record WTSP01023822.1, read on the forward strand.
TGACAATTCAAAAAAAAGTTTTAACAATTTTTTTAAATGGCATCTGTTTTTAAAGGCGTTGTGGGAATCCTTTCTTAATAAGGACAGTGCAAGAATTTGCTTTGAAATAGTTCCTTTAAGTTCTTTTTCAAACCAAGAATGGGTTTACTAGGTAGAAGCAGGTAGATCATACCTGCAGTTATCTCTATGTTGCCACACAGAAGGCTCATACAAGTCGGATGATTTTCACATACATTCTAGGGAAAACTCTGCATGTTTATGATTTTCTAGCTCAAAATTATACCAGATTTGTTAAAATACATAACTTCTGAATCACCTAAAGGCTGTCGAGGGAATTAAGATTAGCTAGATATGAGACCACAAAAAGCCCAAGTTTTGATCTGTTTTACATGTCATGAAGACAAAATTACTATTTTATATTTTCATAAGAATAATTTTATTTCAACAAAAAAAAAAAATCCCACTTTAGTCTCAATTAACAAATGGCTCCACTTTTAGATAAAGCTTTATATAAAACTCATATTTGAGTTTCAAATTCAGAGCCAGTATTAATTCCCTCTTCAGCAAAACCCATAAGCTTACCATGAAGTATAGATTTCAGTTTAGAAGTATAGAATTATAGAAGTATAGTATTGAGTTTTGAAGTATAAATTTGAAGTTGTTTAGTACTAGATCTATAAATACATCCCTACATGACAGCAGAAGAATAATAAATGCTTTTCTCACAATCTGAGAAGTACCACTAGCCAGGGGGGAACCATGTTGATAAGAACCTGGTCTGGCCTCAGATCAGATACTTTTTTCCTTACGCTCTTCACCTGCAGACTCTCTTGTGTCCTTTCTGTTATGTGCTCTGCAGACACATAAAGTGTGACTTAACCTATATCAGTACAGGTCCCCATCCCTATTGGTTTTCAAGTATTTTGTGAGGTGACACGTGTCTTCCTACACCAAGTAACCATGCTGTAAGGTGTGAATGATGCTTCTGAGTACAATACTTTTTTTTACATTCAGCAGCTATCTTTAGCATCTCATAAAATATACATCTTGCATTAACTAGTTTTACTAGTGGAGTTTTAGTTAGCCGTGAAGGAGGTGCCCAAACAGCTTAGAAGAAGTCAAGTATCTCTCTGAGAAGTCTGAGCAGCACACTGCTTACTCATATTGAGCTTGTTGTCTACGAGGACCCCCATGTCCCTTTCTACAGAGCTGCTCTCAGGTAGATCCCAGCCTGTGCTGCACTCATAGATTAGATTTTTTCCCAGGTGCCAGACTTTACATTTGTCCTTATTGAACTTCATCAGGTTCTTGTTAGCCCACTCTTCCAGCCTATCCAGGTCTTCCTGCAGGGTGGCTCTCCATTCCCAAGTTTCCACGTCCCCACTCAGTTTGGTGTCATCAGCAAACTTCACCAGGGTACACTTGATCTCATCATCCAGGTCACTTATGGATATATTAAATGGTGTTGTGCCCAATATTGATCCCTGGTGGACCCCACTTGTGACAGGTTTCCAATTTGAAAAGGAACAATTTACCACCACCCTCTGGGTGTGGTCTATCAGCCAGTTCCCCACTCACCACACATACTACTTGTCTAGCCCGTAATGCATCAGTTTCTTGAGGAGGAGGCTGTGGGGAACCATATAATAAGCCTTGGAGAAATCAGGTAGACAGTGTCCACCACTTGCCAAACATCAACTGAGCAGGTTACTTTGTTGTAGAAAAATGCCAGTGTTTTCTCTGGAAGAAAAAAGTGATCTGCATCTGGCCAGTCATGACCTGTGAATTTCTTATCTGAAAGACTAAAAAAGACATGCAAAGAAGTGCAAGCCCTGAAAAATCAGTCCCGACACTGATGTTTTCTCTTGAAAGGTTTGCTCTGAGAACTGAGTTCTGCTGGGTTCTCTGGGGAATTGCAGTGAGAAGTGTTCTTATGCTCAAGTGTGTTTTTAGTTGGTGCATAGAAGTACTAAGCAGACAGGAAAAGCTCTGAGGAAAGATTCACTGGAATCAAGATGCGTAATTCACCAACTTCTCCTTGGACTACAACTTTTCCAGACAGACTCAAATTCTCCAAAATTTGTGTGTTTAAAAAAACAATCAAACAAACAAACAAACAGAAAACAACAAACCAAGATCAAAACTTAATTAAAGAAAGTAAAATGAGAGGCTTTCACAGTCGTGACCTAAGATATAAAAGTGTAATATGTCGTGTCTTTTTCTAATATCTTCTCAACTTTGTTTCTCCAGGGTGACAAAGAAGCAGAACTAGGGCTTCCCTTCTCTCCACTGTGTGATCGCAAGTCTACTATGGTTGCTCAGTCTCAAATAGGTATGTCCCTTTTGGTGCATACAGAGTAGTATCTTAAAAGCAAAACTTATTTCTCCATATAGGGCTCAGATCATGGTGATCTCTCCTCATTTGGAAACATTTTTAAGAGAGGAAATAAAGCATGTTATTTTCTCCAGATCAACAATTCAAAACTGAGGAGCCATTAAATTTATGGTGGTGCTTCCATGCAGTAGCCAAGTTGTCTCTGATGTGTCTGCGAAGATGACTACGTGCCTGGTTATGACACTACTCTGTGGTTTTTGAGCTGTGAAGATGAGGTGCACATGGCACCATGTTGTGATATGAGTATCATTGGTTGTTCTGAAAATGTCAGTCCCTTCAGTGACCTGGGAAAATCTGATTGCCTGGTTTTCCATTTATTCCTCCTGCCCTTCCCCTCCCAGTGCTTCAAGCCAACCAATATTTTTCACCAAAGCCAAGCAAATAGCAAACCTTCTTCTGCTCCACCTATTCTGAAACAGAGATAGTTTTACAGACTCATCAACAGCACTTTCTTTACCTCTCCTCCAGTTATTGAGTGAAAAAGTAGGAAAGTAGTCCAATTATTGAGTGAAAAGTAGGAAAAAGATGAGGTTATTATGAGGTTATTATGAAAACCTGGTTATTTGGTGAGAAAAGAAGAGGGGATAAGTAAAGCAAAACTGTTCAGGAGGCTGGGAGCAGAAGATGACAGTGGAAAAGGTGGATTTGTGGATGCATTTTTATACCTAGGAAGCAAGTGGACAGAACGTGATCTAAGCTCAACTGGAAAATAGAGAACCAAATGGAATAACCAAAGAAAGATAACACACCCTAAAAATGAGGATACTGAGACCAGAAGCAGAAAGAGTGAGAATGTATTAAAGGAAAATAAACAACAACAACAACAACAAATTAAAGTATGAAATCTCTTTCAAAGAACAAGACAAAGATATCCCTGAACATAGGAAGTTCAGATTCGTGTATGTCTTTCTGTTCAAAAGTACAGTTGCCAATTGTATCCTAGGATGCATCAGGAGGAGTGTGGACAGCAGAGCAAGAGAGGTAATTCTCCCCCTTTAGTCTGCTCTTGCGAGACCCTACCTTGAATACTGCACACAATTCTGGTGTCCCCAACATAAGAGGGACAAAGATGTGTTGCAGCAAGTCAAGAGGAGGGCCACAAAGATGATCCAGGGGCTGGAGCGCCTCTGCTATGAGGATAGGCTGAGGGAACTGGCATTGTTCAGCCTGGAGGAGACTCTGGGGGGACCTTATAACTGCTTCCAGTACCTGAAGTGAACCTACAGGAAGGCTGGAGAGGGACTCTTCACAAGAGTATCCAGCAATGGGAAGAGGGGAAATGGTTTTAAACTGAGGGAAAATAGGTTTAGATTGTATCTTAGGAAAAAGTTCTTCGGTACAAGGGTGGTGAAACTCTGGAATAGACTGTCCAGAGGGATTGTCGATGCTCCCTCCCTGGAGGTGTTCAAGGACAGGCTGGAAGAAGCCTTGAGCAAATTAGTCAAGTTGAGAGGCATCCCTGCCCATGGTGGGGAGGTTGGATTAGATGATCTCTAAGGTCCCTTCCAGCCTAAGCCATTCTATGATTCTATGAAAATTATTTCACTGTTCCTGTTTAAAGTCTTTTTATTGTTCCCACTGGATCCCTCTATGTACGGTTCTGTGTGCTTGGAAACCTGGTTTCCTTGTCCTCCTCTTCTATGCTGCTTTGCTCAGGAAGGCCGGGAGAGCCAAGAAACTTATGTGTCTGTGCCCTTTGTGTCAAACCACTGCAAAATTAATGATGAATTAAACCATCACCAGCACAATTACACCTTGTAAAAGAGGCACGGGTCAGTATGCAAAGGCAGCCTTATTTAGTCATATACTCTTTGCCATTGTATTCAGATTGTACAGTTTAGTAATCCATTGACTTTAATAGGCTACTCTCGATAAATCTTACTTTCTAACACCATAACATTTCCATTTCGCAGTCTGCTTCACATCTTGGCAGTGTCTTTCTGTAATGTCTCCTTTGTTAAATCAAAACCTCATATTTTCTGTCTATCTGCTGAGGTATAGCTTTCAAGATTGTAGGCTAGGTTCTCAGACAAATAATCTGTTCCCATTCATTTATTTATCTGATTAATAGCCTTAATAAATTATTCCCTGGAATAGTAATGACTATATTTCTTTACAAAAGTTAAGTTCTTATTTAATTGCAAATTGTGTTATCATCTGCAGCCATCAGTTCCCTCAAATGAAAAAAACCAACTCTGGCCTTTGTGAAATAAAATTGTGCTCTTGTTTCTGTTGGGTACAGATCCTAGAAATCCTGTTCTGGTGGCTCAGCTTGTTTGTAGTTGCTGGTTTGTTGCTCTAAGGTCACTGCAGATGCAACAGCAGTGGGCAAGTGTTTTCATTAGCAAAAGATCTTCACAAGTGCAGACTGAAGGTTTTGCAGTAGAGACTTTTTCCATGGAAGTGAAGCAATCTAACAGCAAAAACTTCCTCAATGAAAGAATATCCCTTCTGTTGCTTCAGGTTGTTGAAGAAATTGTTCAGAGTTTAAACTGATAATTAAAAAAACCCTGCTTGAATATCAAATAATGAACCTGAGTTTTAAAAACTATTAATGTTGATTCTAATGACCAATTTATCATCCTTTTTCTTCTTCAGTAGAATGAATGCAGTAAATATTTCTGTACCACACTGAAATCCAGAAAACAGGAGAGATTTGTGTCCAGAAGGCAGGCTTCTTATCAGAGTGGTGGAGACAAACTGCAAAGAAAACCAGGCAAAGATTTGTATTTCCTGACAAGAATATCAGGAGTTACAGTTTCTCTGTCCATCTCAGACTGTAGGAAGCTTGTCTGACTGGAGATCAGCCTTTGTTGTCATTGTCCTTTTTTTGCAGCTGACAAATGTAGCAGCATCCTTTCATTTTTGTCCTTTGACTGGAAAGAAAGAAAATTGCAGCTTCAGTAAACATTGGATAAAGGCTGATGAGTGCTGATGATAATTCATTTTTCTTTTCTTTTTTTTTTTTTATTGGTGGTGGGTTTTAGGGAAACTGTCCTGTAGCCCTTGTTTGCCGTGATGATGTTCTCAGGTGGAATGAATGAGCACTGGGCACATGCCTGGAATCCACACGCTGCATGCAGTGGTAATTGGTAAAATCATCTTAGTCACTGGGGTACAGAAATATTTACCATACTCATTCTACTGAGGAAGAAAAGGGATGATAAAATGGTCACTAGCATTAATAGGTTTTAAAACCTGGGTTCACTATTTTGTATTCAGCGGTTTTAATCAGCAAACTAATCACCATAAATAAATCCCAGTGTCTTTAGGTAACAGAGAGAACATGGAGCTAAGGGGAGGCACTTGGCAATATAGAATAAGTTACATAATTATTAATAAAGTCCTAGATTTTGTTTCTATGATAGAAGATTATGTTTCCCAACTTTACTATAATCCCCATTTTAAGGTAGCATGGTTGAATAATGTATTTATTTTATAGGGAATAGAGGAAGAAAATAACACTTACCAAAGAAAAGTTCTCCTATGTCTTTGAGTTTCTTTTCCTGTGGTCCCTTGTGCCACCTCTGCCTGTCTTTGTTGATGAGATGCAAGACTTCTCCCAGGGAAAACTTGTTTCTTAGACACTTAACTGAACTTTGTGTTTATGTGCAAGTGTTGAGTATCTCAGGAAGCAGAACCCACCAACCTCACTGCTGAAGCTAGTGACACAGTCACATGTCTGATACCAGAGATTTACATGTCTCAGGATTGTTAGTGGTGATGGAGCAAATGGCAGTGATATTACTTGGCAAGCAGAAGTGACAAAGTACCATGGCTTGGGTTTCTTTGGTCATTAAGGGTAAAATTTTGGGGGGGTGAAGGGGAATAGAAGAGACATATAGACAGCCAGGCACACACACATACATAAATCAAGTTCTCATTATCCTCATGATTCCCATGGAACACTTAACACTCTTCTCAGTCAGTACAATTTCCAGTAGTTTTAAAAAGTGTATGAAGTTTGCTGGGATTATCTGGGTTATGACTGAATGCTTATTTTCTCCAGATTCACAGAATGTTAGTATGAAATTCTGAGAACTTGCAAGTAACGTTTTTGATTTGGCTAGGCATGAAAATACACTTAATTACCCATCCTTTTAGAAATTTAGCAAAAATTAAAGAAAGGAAATGGAAGTAGAAGGATGCTCAACTGATTTTCACTTCAGATGTGGATCAAAGCATCTGTGAATTCAGCTGTCTGGCCCACGTGGTCTCTTCTCTTTTCATTGTTCTGTTATCACCTAGAATTGCCAGGGTCTGTCACAGAAACATATCATGACCCAGTGAGAGAAATGAAAATATTATCAATGTATAATTAATAGTTGATAATTACCAAATAATTTAAAATTTTAGCAATGGGGAAAGACATGAATCCTGATGTGCCTTGGAAGGGATTAAGGACACTGTTGCTTTCTTGGCTACCTGCAGCACTAAGAAATATGCTAAGTGAAGTGCTAAAATGAACGTAAGAAATAGCCCTCACCCCAGGTGAGAATTTAGGGGAAGGCATAAGGTGCTATAACCTTCTCCATCTCACATTTTTTCTGTGCAACTTGGATTTTCCTTTATCTTATGAGCTTATGGCTACAGGTCCCTTCAATCTTCTCTTCCCAACATACAGATGAGAGCCATATTAATCTCTGCCAAAAGGTATACTGAAGTAGAAATGATATGGCCTTTCATATTTTTTGTCCTTTCCTTATATTAAAAAATGATGGGAAAAAAAAATAAATCTATCATCAACAAGAACAAGCTGCCTGAGTGCTGAGGAGGGAGTATTGACAACAACCCACTGGTACACAGTAAGGGAGGTTTGCATGTAACTCCACACCAGCAAAGCTTACCAGTATTATTGCTGTGTTAATTTTCTACTTTTACAGAGTTCATCTTTGAAACTGGGTTTTATCCAGATTCGCTAGGAACTTGGCTTAAATACCCTACTCCTCATGTAAAACAAGTTCTGATGCATCTGTTTATGTTCTGATTGGCCACAGTTTCTTTCCAGTGTTGAAGTAGTTACCTTTTATTGCATGCTAAATCCAGGCTCTTGGGTCAAGGATTAATGTATAACGCTATTTGCCCTTTCTAGTATTTACTTATCTTTCGCAGTAGAATTTTTTCACCCTGTCTTTTACAGTGTGGTTGTCTGCAGTCACTGAAGCAGTGACTCCACATAAATCCTCCTCTTGCTTGCTCGACTCTGCTTGTGTTTCTGCTCAGGTTTCATTGATTTCATTGTGGAACCCACTTTTACTGTGCTGACCGACATGACCGAGAAGATTGTGACTCCACTCGTCGATGAAGCTTCCCGCTCTGGCATGTCCGGGTTCAGGCGTTCCAGGTGAATAACCACGCACCCTGTCCCTTCACTCTGCAAGTGCTGTCGTTGCACCAACTCCCCCCACGTGCCCCCCACAGCCTATGTCTTCCATGTAGCTTAAAGCCCCATATTTGCATTGCCGGCATCGCAAACTCATCTTTGTGATGTGACATTGTTACAGGGGAGGAAAAAGAGGGAGGCTGGCATAAACCTGAGCCATGCTTCCAAAGGCAGTGAGCACAAGAGGTTGTGGCTGACGCAGTGGAAAACTCAATAACTGAAGTTATTAAGCAGGCATTCTTTATTTTGTGGTGCCAGACACACAGGGGATCACTCCTCCCAATGTGCATACCGGTGCAAGCTAGGTACATAGTTTATATGCAGGCTAAACATACATATTCATTATATTTCTTAGAAAGGGCAATCTTATGCTAATGGCTTCCTGGAATTCATTTACATAGTCTGAGCATGCATAATAAAATTAGGGTTAGGGTCTTTTCTCCCTTCGGTGGTCTTTCGTGATCTCTCGTGGTCATTTACTTCATCTTCTCTTCTTTATCACTGTGTTCTTTTAGAGACCTAGAGCCTAAAATTCTTATTCTTGCCACAAAAGCGGTTCTTGTCTGTTCAGCGTGCTCGGGTGCTTTCAGATGTCCTTTTTCCTGTTCCTGGAAATAACCACTATCTCCAAGGTTATGAATTTCACAGTACTATACAACTACCCACTTATTGCTTATTTAAAGATTAGTAAAACTCCACCAGACATCCCATCTCCTGCCTTCATGGCCATGCAGTCAGGTGAACCTTAGTGTTCTCTCAGTCACTAATGTCAAAGAGAAGGTAGAGGGAGGCATTGGGAGTCACTCATTTCTTCATGTCTAGGAGTATAAATGGTACTGATATACAAAAGAGGACTGGGGAGGTGTAAGCACACTTTAGTGACAATATTTAGGATTACACAAATGTGTGAAGTACCACCAGAATTCACCTGAATTTTGGGTGGAAGGGGTCTTGGCCTATTCAACTTGCTCTGCTGTTGTAGAGAAACTACTTTTAGTAGTTTCATGGACAGGGCATGTCTTAGGATTCAAATGCCACATGGTTAGTGCTCCTTAGAGTAGGCTACCTAGTCAGGATTCCCTCTCCCAGGTGACTCCTTTACTCTTGGGCTGTTACACAAGGAGCAAGCACTACTATCTTTCTATGTCAGTTGACTTTATTAAAATGTTCACAATGAAGTGTCCATCCTTCAAAGACAACTGTAGGGTCTGTAGCTGAAGCAAGTGCCTGATTTCAGCTTCAGCTGAGATCACCAAGACCTGGACAGAGGTTGGCCTCCTGTCCTGTGCCTAATAGCGCCCACTGGTGAATTCTAGGAGGCTCTTTCCTCAACATATTTGATTTCTAGAATTGTCTGACTCACCAATGAATATTTGGGGAGTGAAGACACACAAGAAAGTTGATGGCAACACTTTGGGTGATTCTGTTTCTTAGGGACTATGGATACAAAAAGTAAGTAGGGAAAAATTGACATTTAGTTCTAATACTGGCTCAGGTTGTGCTGTTTACTTTAACATCAGTTGCCCTTAGATAGGTGAGAGAGAGGAAAGGAGAGAAGGATGAGGGATTCAAGCTTAGTTTTTGCTTTCCCTGTTTCACTCTGTTAAGTTATTTAGATTTACAGTCGTTATTTCTTCTTAGCTGTATTTGTATGTATGGGATACTGATCTGTGCTTTCTGATATTACGTCCCAGTCTGAATAGCATTAGTCCCTCCGAAGTTAAAAGATCAAGTGTCAAGAGCACTGGGTCCGAAGGAAGTGCCTCACTCAACTGCTCCATACTCACTGTGGACTTCAAATGTTTTAAAGCCACCTGGACTGAGGTGGTGCAGCAGAACCGGGAGAAATGGAAAGCGCAAGCCACCAAAGGTAACAGCCGGGCTTCTTAGTAAAAGAATTATTTTGACCTCTTCTTCTTCAAACTCTTCTTCAATCAAATTATTCTCCAAGTAAGCACTGTTAGTTTGAAAGAATCTGCTTTTCAATGTCAGCCTACACCAAGCTCAGAAAGATAGGAATGTTGTGACTCATGTGTGCCTTACACTCTTCTTATGTTGTGTAAGTGTATGTATTGAAGAGCATGTGGACAATGGGAGGAAAATGATTTTAAGGGAGGTCCCCTAAAGTAATGAGTCAGACTCTTGAGTGGGTGCAAATATAGGCGGAACAGCATTTGTAGGGTCAGGTTATCAGTTGTTCACTGTTAAGATTGAAAGAGGTATGGGTGATAGTTTCAGGGAGAAGGACGGGATATTCTGGATTCACAACTGTTTTCATATTTCTAGCGATAACTTGAATAATGATTTGGGAACTATGCTGCAAATGCTCATGATGTCATTACTCTGGGAGGGACTGCAAATATTTCAAAAGAATATGAAGGCCATGTTGGTTGCAAGTTGACGTGGGTTCATTATTGTCATGCTGTTGAAAAAAACCAAACCAAACCAAAGCAAAAAACCCAAATCAAAAAACCCCAAACAGGAAAAAAAAAACCAAAACCAAAACAAACCACAACAGACATTTCTTCTAAGACCCCTCCAACATTCTTCCTGTCTTTCCAGCAGTGTCCAGTTTTGGCCACTGTAATTCAGGAAACATAAGGACCAGGTGAAGACAATACAGAGTGCAGAAATGCAAGTGGTGATACCTGTTGTTTATAGCTGAAGGCAGTTTTCTGAAGATTACTGCAGCTGCAAAATAAGGGAACTGCTTTTTATTCAAATAGTCTGCACTGTTAAGAGGAGAAAAAATTGGCAGGTGATTGTAAACTGATAATAAGTTAGACATTGGCAAATCTCTGTTGTTGGAGATCTTTCGGAACTAATGAGAGCCATCTGTTGAGAATGACTTAGGTATGTACTATGCCCCTTGCCTCCAGGGCCTGGATGATTGCCCAAGGGCTCCTTGAGTCTTTGGGTGATCTACACCAGCTTTGCAACCAAAAAAAGGTGGAATGTATCGCTGATTTTATTTTTTCTTCATGAAACTGTGATACATTTCTTGTCTGAGCTGAATGCTTGTTACTCAAACCCTTTTTTAACAGAGTAGTTGTATTTCATGTAAATGAAATTTGCATATAATGTCTTCTGTGGCCTTGGCTTCAGGACTGATGGAAGATTGGCGTAGTTCTTCTGTTTGCCAGAGCAGATTGTTCCTGGCCAACCGAAATTCCTATCTAAAGATGCAAGAAAGCACATATTATTATTCAAATTGAATTTTCCTCTGTGATTAAAATTTACCATTCAGGAAAAGCCTTTCTAGGCATTCCATGAAAATGAAAGCAAAAACATAATTCAAAATCTGCTTATTTGCCAGGGCCTTTTTTTTTTTTTTTTTTTTTTTTTTTTTTAAATTGGTATTTGCAATTTCACAGGTCTTTGTGAACCAAACAAATTAAAGCTAAATGAACAAGCAAAGCATTTAACATGGTAAGTGTCTCCCAGTATAGGAGTGTTGGATGAGTTCATGAAGCCAATATAACTAGTTTTAAGGATTTCAGTTCAACAGGTACATACATAGGCACTTGTTTACTAGGGATCTACTACATTCCTATATGCAGGAGAGACCTGTGGGGAAATGAATTGATCTTACATTTCATCTAAAACAATTATACAGCGTAGATCATAATAGATTCTGGATATTTAACTTTTAAATGTGCTTTGTACCCACTTGCAGGGATTTTTTTGCATAAAGACTTTTTTCGAAATGTGCACACGTAAATGTCAAGTTATGATTCAAGTGGATGTTCACACTTTGTTTAACTGGTGTTGCTGCTGGTAATATGTATTGCTGCAGTAGTTCATGTCCATTCTTTACAGAGTATCCTGATGATAAGTGTTGGGTTATTAATACTTTAGCTGGAGAGGAAAATGTTTTATTCTTAATTGCCTCATTAAAAAAAATCCTTCTAGTAGCTCCTGAGGGTAGTCTATGAAAGAATGAGTTAATCATTTGAAAGCAGAGCTCACCAGTCTGCATTATTAGACATGGAGGCCCTTGAATAAGTCATTTTATCTTTACCTTTCTGAAAAGCTTTAGCCCTGAATAGTTGATTTTATGTTTTTGCCAAACTTCATCGACAGTAACTTGGATCAAGGCCCTGGTTTGTGGTCAGTGGTTCAGAAAGGAGTCTTCAGTTTTGTTCATCTGAATTCATTGACTTTCACATAATTTCTGTGTCAAGCATGTGCTTTTTGTTTGTTTATTTGTTTGGTTTTTTTTAATATATCCTAAAAGATTTATACAAACATAATGGGTCAACAAACCTGTGTGTGGGCTGGGGACTAAGGAACTGTTCTTGGACTCCAGAACACTTGCATCAAAACCCTTGCTCAGCTGCTGTCTTGCTCCTGACCTGCAGCACATCTCCGTAGCCCCCTCCATCTGCCTTGCCTGTCTTAGCCATATGCAGCAGGACCTGCCACACAGCAGGTGTTTAAATTGCTGACCCCTGTCAAACCAGTGTCTTGTGATGATGCATCAAGATGCTCTGCCAACAGAAATAAGAATTAAGTGAAGAGAGACAAAGCATTTAACTGTTGGTTGGCAACAGAGAACAACTGGTGATCAGAAGGGTAGGAAACCCATCTATTATTATTACTACTATTACGAAATTATTTGTAGAATACTGTATTCCCTTTGGTAATGGCATTGTCCCTAGAAGCAACAGTGAGCTATTTTTATCCTGAGTGTGTAATTTATAGAAAATTTCTTGAACCGTGTGGACAAAATAAGTGGGTGTTTTGCTTAAAGGTTCTCTTTCTGCTTAAAGGTTCATCATTAAATAGCTACAGATTAAAAAACAAACAAAAATTAATAAACAAACACCCTGATGTGCAAAACACCATTTAGATCAAGTGTTTTCTGACACTAATTCGACAAGAGGCACTCATCCAGTGGTGTTGTAACAAGTCCCAGTCTCCTGAGCCGAATTTTTCTCCGATGGTTCAGGTGCAAAATGCAACATTTATTTTTTCAGATCCTCAAATGAGAGGAAATCTTCTGTATATCATGAGACTCCAGGGAAAATATCAACACATTATCTGTGGAAGCTACCATAGATTTCAGGAATGATTAATAAAGTGAGGGAGACTCATATCTAATTTAATTGTATTTTTGCATGAGCCTTAATGTATTAACCTAAAAATTAATTAACTTCAGTTAGCTACTGGCAAGGAAATACAGATTTGTATTTCTTATGAAGATGGCTTCTCCGCTTTCTTTCTTGTATCCCATTGATATATTTTTCTCAAAACTGGTTCTGATTCACTCAGAAGAAGTATTTTACAAGATACTTAGAAATTCTCTTGTAATTTTTACTCACTGGCCAAGACCAAGACCACCTCTGCATCTTCACTGTAGATACTAAGAGTAATTCTGTAGGACCAAGGTAGATTTTCTTCAGTGTTTTGTAGGATCTTCTCCTCTGCTCATCAGCTTACACAATCTCTCAGAAGAAAAAGGAGACTGTGATTCCTATTGCAATTAAAGTGCAATTGGTTGCTCAAGATGGGGTAATGAGTGGGCTGGGATATTGCCGACCCAGAAGTCTTGAATACAGGCTGTCATATCAGAATGCTTAGGTGCAGTGTGGATATAGATATAGATATGGATGCAGAAGCTCACAGGTTCTAAGTTGTGTTGTGTGCTGAGCTACTCAGCACAGCACCAAGCAGCTGCAAGTTAAGTCTCTATTCATCATGGGAAAGGGGGAAAAGATTATGAAGGCTCTGCCCAGAGTCTGTGCACACCCAGCCATGCTTATTAGCTGAAGGGCTGCACTGAGGGACTGTGGTTGTGTCCTGCTTTCCAGCGTGATGCAGGAAGCCTCTCAGAGCCTTTGCAGCTGAGTCTGTGGTGTTGTGCTGTACCCAACAAGAGCTAGAAATGGAGCGGTCTCAACTCCTGGAGCCAAAGTAATGTGCAGCCTATGTTATAAGTAAGCATTGAATTGGTACCTAAGGTTTGGATAAAAACAAGAGCAGTATCTTGAAGGGGGGAAATTGGCTTCTCTGTGAATGTATGTTTTTTTTCTGAATGACAGTATTCTGAGATGTTGGTGTTGTTCAACACTCACTTCGGAATTTGTACCTTTGCGTGTTTGTGATTGACTGTAAGAATTCGGGGATGGAAGGGCAAGTACTAGTAGCAGTATGTTAGTCTGTCAAGAAAGGACAGGCATAAAGAAAGCATAGCACTAAGTGGAATGGAAGAGGTTAGGAAGCTGACATTGGAAGCAACCTGGAACAAGAGGCGAAAAATGTAGACATCAAAGAACCAACACTTTTTATGTGCTTAGAGTTAAATGGTACAGTATGAGATAACCATTTGACTGAATGTTGTGTGTCAAAAATGAGACTAAACTTGGCACTCCTAGAGCCTTCAATAGCCAATATCTCGTTTTCCTTTTAAGAATGTTGAGGAACTGCATTTTCAATGGTGAAGCTTACATGGTAAAAAAAAGAACATGCACGTAAGATGCATCTAGGCCAACATGGTGTGTGTTTTTCAGAATACTTTCTTAAGTAAATGTATAAATGTACATGTTCTCCTGTGTTCTCCTGTGCTCTTTGTCAACTCAGTTCTTACATTTATCCAAGTAAAAGCTGTTTGTGTGTAAAAAGCTGAAGTAGATTTAGATGTGTAAGTTGTATCATTCTTGTCAAGTTGACTGATAATCATGATTTCTTTCCTTGTTTCGCTTCTCTCTTTGCTGAGGATGCAGAAGAAAAAGCTAAGAAAGAAGCAGAGGAAAATGCTCATCAGGGAACAGATGAAAAGAAAACAGATGAAAAGGATGAGAAGAAGCCAGCTGAAGATGCCACAGCAGCAAAGACAGAGAACAGCAAAGAACCAAATCCCGGGGAAAACAGAAGTGCGGATTCCAATAGGAATCATGTAAATGGGACTCGGCAAACTGGGATGAACAAACACGAAACCTCTCAAGGGAAAAATGCACCTAGGACAGATCAGGGAGCAGACTCTTACCATGCAGTGGGAGAACAGAAACAGCATGTCCAAAATGGTGAGTTATATCCTGAAACAAATCCAGCCCTAAAACCAGTATCTCACCTCAGTAATTGGGGAACCTGATGTCCTGAGCCCAGAGCCTCTTGCTGGACATTGACATAAGCACCTGCATAAGGGAATCAGAAACTGCAAATTAAGTCTGAAGTAGTGTCCTTCTGTAGAAGATAGGATTCATCGTACCTGCTTGGGCACTTTTGGAGGAAAGGAAAAAATGACTTTTCTTATGGAAATGAAGCAGGCTGCTCTGATACACAGGCTGAAAAGCTGAAACAAATATTCTTCGTTCAATGAACAATTTAATTGCTTGGGTAACTGATAGAGGGGAGGCCAAAGCTGGCTTATGAACTTTTTTAGTGTCAACTGAAGGTGTCTTTGAACTGAGTCTCAAATATAAATATGTTTTTGAACAGAGGATTTCTCCCCCTCTCTGTTTTTAAAGGTTATTTTCTTTATACTTCCTTTGCTCATTTTTTTTATTAAGGCAATCACAAGCTTTTTTTTAGAGATTTTTTTTTTGGACAGAAATTATATTCCAGTGTTTTAACTTACCGAACTGAGTTAAAGTAAGAATCACAGTTTCCACCCAAAAATGTGGAAAAAAAATATTTGGAGATTGCATTGAACATTTAACAAAATTATTAAATCCCTGAGAACAGTTGTCTCTTACCCATTTCACTGTCCTTCCCTCCCTAGCTCCTGCTCTCTGAAGCCATGATCAAAAAAAAAAAGGCAGTACAGCCACAAGTGACTGGTCACAAACTTGTCTAGTATCAGCTAGTCCAAAACCAGCAAAAAACCTCATGCTTGCAAGCATCCTCATAGAAAAAGCCTAAGTAAGTGAGAATACACGCTTTGAAAGTCCCAGGCTCAGGCAGTGAGTTTAGATTGCAGCAGGGGCAGAAATTCTGTTTAAAGCATTCCTGATGTGATTCTCATGTATTTCACTTGGTTGCTGGCATTTCCCAGTGATCCTTTCTTCATCACTAGGTTGGTTTTTTTTCAGATTGACAGGACTGTGGGGATCTAAGCTGTCATGCTCTGTTACTTATGGGATTTGTCTTCAGACAGCATTACATGGGTAATGGGAATGGGGGCCCCAAGGAGACAAAAAGGTTGAGGGCATATGAAATACCAGTAAGACTGCATCAGACTTTTCTTCTGAAATCCTTTGTTTTAAGTCCTTCTGACAACAGGGCGGTTAAGTGTTCTCTGGTGATTTTGGCAGTACCTTTTTCTGCAATATCTCTCTGCTGCAGGTCTCAAAAATGCTTTGAAAGGAATTATAATGATTTCTGTAAATTAGTGTCTTCCTCAGGAAAAGGAATTCTGCTCCTTAATTTATGGGAAAAGGCCTTTATGAGATACAATCACTGCAGAGTCTTTGGAGGCTGATGAAATCTTAACATTTCTATCTCTGGCATCACCACAGCTTCCTTTACGCCTATATGTTAATATATCATCATAAAGTATTTGCCTTATTATTTTCCTGCCTTTATAATCCCTTTCAAAAAGGTCATTATGATCATCATTCTGCTCTGCTGCTGGCAGTATGGCAGCGTGGATATTACAATACTTAAAAGTCCCTTACTCATAATAAGTTATATTCAATGAAAGTTCAGAAATTGTCTTGTCAAGTGAATTTAAAGTTTCTCTCAGTCATTCTCTGTCCACATGCTGTCTCAGAGAGATCAAACTGTGAAATAACATATGTGTGGATGTTCGTGTTCTTACCTTGCAAACACTTAGGGTCAAGCATTTTCTTTATGCAATGGTCAAATGAAGCATTATTAGTTCATGACTACCATCAGCTGTATGACAGTGGAGGAAATGCGAGAAGACTTTCATGCTTTTATAGATATATTTTCATTTCCTGAAGACAGCGTCCTCTTATGGGCCATCCTCATCAAACAGACATTTCAGCCCTGCTTGAAGCTGCTCATATCTCTTTGTTCAAGGAGCCCAAGTCAGTGGCAGTGTAATCAGCTGAGGAGGTTGCTGCTTGCCCTGTATCATCTTGCTTTCTTTTATCTCTCACCTACACAATGAGCTTAGGAAGAAAAAACATGAAAAGTATTGGCTGTGAATGAGAACTGAACAGGACGTGTTGGGTTTTTTTCCATCTTGTTAAGTATTTTAAGATTTTTAAATTCAAGGAAACATTTCCTCTTTTATACTATGATGAAGCTTATCTGGAGAGAGAGATCAATCCTCTGTCATCCAGAAAATACTCCAGGGGTTAGGGATCTGTGGTTAAAGGAAACTGGTAAAAGAATGCAAGACAAAATTACATATGACTGTTTGGGATATCTCAAGTGGTTCTTTAATGCAGGGACATATGATGAAGTCTTGCAGGGTCCTAGTCCTTTAAAAGAATAATTTTGTCAGAATTCTGATTTTGAAATGAAGGTTATGCTCAGGTTTTTAGGCCTACATACAATCAGAGGTTGGTATAAGTTTGCATGTGCACTTAAAAGGTGTTAACAATTACAATAAATTTTAGATTATAACGCTTGATTTTCTGTAGGAGCTGGATAAATTTTTTTCTGGTGCTCTGTTCTGTGAAAATATGTTAAGCCAGTTCCCTGTTCATTTAGACCTTTTCTCCTAAGGATCATCTCCTTTGGATGTTGCAATTTGATTGTGTTATAGGCATTAATAAACTGCAGTCGGCATTAAAATGCTGATAGTGTTTCTTATTGCTTTTTTCTAGGTGAATTAAAGGAAGACAACAAGTTGGACAAAAAAGATCAGTCCAGTGTAGGGGACGAATCAAAGAAAACAGATGGTAAGGACAACATTTTATTACATTTTGTCACCCATTTTTATATGCAATGTATTGTTTCCTGAACATCTGCAGTTTATTCTAAACCCAAAAAATTGTGTGGTAACCAGAAACAGCATTAACAGAAACAGTCATTAGACTTGAAAAAAGCCATTGGGGCATTCTGGAGGAAAATCATCCCTTTCACATAATGCCTAGCACCACTTATTTGTTCTGTTGGTAAGTCTTGTCCATCAATTTTTGTGCAGTGCCTGCAAGAAAAATCCTGGATTATTAGAGTTGCTTAATAGGAAATGCAGACTCATGAGGTTCTATCCTTCTGACTTGCTTTGGGCCATATCCTGCTCTCTGTTAGGACAGGCTGCCTGAGAAATGTGAAAAACAGAGCTAAGAAAAAACCTGTGCAAGGTGTCCCTGTTTTTTATGATGCATGTTCTCCTACAGTGGTACAAACACAAAGCTTTGTTGACCTCATTGTCTGAGGGGGAATTTGCCAAGTGCTGTCAAACCACAGGTGTGGGAAGCAAGCAGGAGTGAGCACATCAGCATAGAGGTCCTATTAAAGACTCTATAGGAAAGGGATGTTGCTGAAACATTGTTGAAGTGAGGCAGTCCCAAGCCATAGGATGATTTCTTGAGCATCTGGGAATAATTTCAAATGAGTCTGATCCTAGTGTAGGAGTCCACAGATGTTTTAGTAGCCTCAACAAAGTGGAGAAACAGCTGGAAGGTCTGTGGCATGTTTACTCTGTTGCACCTCCTCAGCTGTGTACCACTGGGGTCTGAGGTGTTACCTGAAACCATGTTGCTCCAAAAGCAATGGCTGTAGTATTTGGTAGCAAAATAAATGGTAACAAATGTTAGAGCTGGCATTTTCTTTGTGTATGCCTCAGTGAAATCCACTGAAACACAGCTATTCCTAAATGTCAGTAATGCAGTACCTTGTTTTGATGGTCAAGAAAGACAACCTGATTGTAAGGACCTCAGTTTAGAATGGTACTGTATTTTATTTTATCGCTTCCTTTTAAGAAATTACTTGAAATTCCTATTGCTCTAGCAAAGTGACAAAGAAGAAGAAAATGCAATACCTCAACTGAAAATGTAGAAAAAGTAATCTAAAAGCGTGTATTCATTTCAGGCACATAAATACTTTTTTTAAGAGGCCACTTAGCAACAACTGTTTGGGAAAATTCAGTTATTTTGTTACAAGGTTGTATTATTTACACACTTGAGTTAAATGTCTGTCAGGAAAACAGTCTTGAACAAGTACCATTCACAGTTCTTTCTGTGGTGATGCAGAAATTACGCACAAATACTCAAATGACAAGCAACTCTTCAGATATTCATGAATACGTGCAGTGCTGTACGTAACTATCAAGGCCCCAGAAGAATTAATGGGCAGAATGGCTGCTCTCCCCGCTGAAGTGAGTGGTGATGGCTGGGCAGCAACTGTGCTAGAAGGCTGCAGCCCTGGCAGGATCAGGTGGACGCAGAAACACTGGGGCTTCTTTAGGAGGACTCAGGAGCATCAGCCCAGTCAAGACAGTAGACCCAGAAATCCTTAACTTTGAGGACCAGGTTACATATGAAGGCCTGCACTCTTAAGGTATTGGAGGGATTAGGGGCATCTGCTTAGTTGGGCTGGAAGACCATGAAGCAAATGTTTCATGTTGACTTGAAGATGGAGAGTGTGAATTTGGTTCCTTTCAAGGTGCTGGTGTGTGTGTGGTGTTAGTTATTCAAAGTCTATTTGTTCTCCTGTAAGAAAATGTTCTGCTCATCCCCTTAGGGAAAAGACCAGTAGCATGGGACCAGTTGATTACAGTGAATATGCAACTGTAACCATGCAAGGACAGTTTGTAGGCTGAATGTTTTCATTCAGATGCAGTAGAGACAGATTATAGCTAATGATGTCATTGACTGAAATCCTGAGGAAAATAGTGAATGATGTGCCTGAGAAAGGAAAGTGCTAGGAGGGCACTTCTGCTTTGACAAATCCTGCACAACCTGTTCTGTCCGTTACTCCCTCCAGGGCAAATCTCCTTACTGGCCATTTGAGGGGTGTGGAGGAAGGAACGTTATCCATGGATAATACATAGCTGTTTGCAGAATACTGAAATGTTTACCCAAACGTACACTTTCTCACATGCCAGTGCATGATCCTTCACATGCTGGAAAAGAAAAATTAAGCAGGGAAGTTAGAAAGATTGAGGTTACAGCTGTAATGCATTCAGCACATGTAGTTTGCTGGTGGTTGAAACATAGCCTGGACTTTTTACAGGGTCAAGGGTACTTGGGTTTTACAGCCTCTGTTCAGTATGTAGCTGGGGTGTATTTGAATTAAACAGGTGCCCGTTCATGTCAATTTACCATGAGTGCTTCAGCTTTCTCACACCACCCATTAGCCTCAGCTAGAGCCCTACACTCAGCTGAGATCAGTCTGCTACCCTGTCGTACTGTGTGAGCATCCTGCATCCGGAGGAGAAAGCTGCAGAGTACGTACTGCATAAATCTTTGCACGATCTGTGTCCAAGTTGCTTTTTGAGCATATACAAAAGAAGTTATCATAATACCTTGTTATAGGAACGCATACATGCTGAAAAGTTTCTAATACATTTGTCCTACTATGTAAGGAATGGGGTGGCCAGGGACACATAGAACTATCTCATGTGGACACCAAGACATTGAAGCTACATGTCTGCACTGTAGTCACAGGTGTGAAGTGTAGCTTCTGAGTCAGAGTGACATCGAAGCTACCCAAAAATAGTTCAGTGGGCATGTCTCTAGAAAGAGGGATCAGACACGCTGAGACAGTGAGCAACTGCATACGTGTCTAGCCAGAGCTTCCTATGACTGAGTCTAGCTGTACCAAAGCCAGCTGCTGTAAAGCTAGCTTGAGGATGCCTAGGTAAACTGCAGTCATGCCTAAGATTTCATTATTAACTGCTTCAAAATCCTGGGCAAGTCCCTTGAATGTAGGTTTGTCTCCTTATCATATGAATCTAATCTTTGTATTACTGGCTTGTTTTGATGTGAGAGATCCCACTTGTTACTCAGTACCGCCCTTTTCTTCAGTTCTGAGAAAAGAGATACAAGGCTGCCACTTCCCACATAAAGACACAGCCCTATCAGAAACATCATTAGCACATCAGTAGTTCATCAAATGTTTCCTGTGGGATAGAACATTATTAAACTGTTTTGGAAAACCTGAGTTTCCCATGTGAAATAGTTGGTTTTCAACACTTTGAATGGAATAATAGTAAGCAGACACATGGAAATAATTTTTACCTGTATTCACAAACTTTTTTCTGCTTACAAAACTGACAACAAATGAGAAAGTTATTCTTCCTTATTTCAGACTAGATATAAGGAAGAAATTTTTTTATGGTGGCCCAGGTTGCCCAGAGAGGTGGTCGATGCCCCATCCCTGGAAACATTCCAGGTCAGGTTCGACAGGGCTCTGAGCACCCTGCTCTAGTTGCCAATGCCCCTGCTCCCTTCAGGGGAGTTGAACTAGATGACCTTTAAAGGTCCCTTCCAGCCCAAAACATTCTATCCCTACCACCTTCTCATTTTTTTTCCTACAGGGAAAATATTCTGCAAAGTTTTCAGTGCAACTCTCTTCCAGGGACCAAACTGCAATTTATTAAAATATCCTTTTTCATTTGTGTGTGTTTGTCCCGGGAACAGTTTATTCTGGTAGTAACATGCACGTTTGCAGGTTATAGCCCAGGGAGAGGATATTTGCATCTTGAACAAGTAGCACAGGCGTAGAAAGCCTCATGTGCATTGGGTGTGTGTGATGAGCAGTGCTCCCACCTCGCGGTCAAATCCTAACCCTGCGTTTTGGCAGCTCGTGGTTTCAATAATACATTCCGCTATGCAGGGCAACAGGAGAGAATAGAATACAGCTAAGATACTAGAGTTAATGTAATGGAATATAATGCAGTATGAAGCCTTCCTTAATACACAGACTCTATGAAGAGCTCGTAACAGGCTTACCAGAAATTGAGGGTTTAGCTTTTTTAATTTTGGTTTTGTTAAGCTGTATGAGTGTTTAGCAGTAGTGAAAAGCTTTTCCTGTATGTTTTATACATTGCCCATGCCAACGTGTAAATCTGCCTTTTGGTCTTAATTTTTCCTCAAAATTATTCCTTGCTCAGGAAAAGGAAAATTCCCTGATTATAAAAATAAAGTTCAGGGGCTTCATTTCTTTCTGTCCCAGTCCACCCTCAAAATCAAGTGGCAGAGTAGCTGGCACAGAATGTTGTTATCTGCAAATGCCTTCGGTACAGTAACGTGGGGGTGTGAAGGAGCCATGATGATGGCTCCGCAGTTATCCCAGACAGAGCTGAATTAACAGGACTTTTCCCAGCTTCATTTAAGGAGGGTGCAGCTTTTTGCAAAGCTGTTCAACTGTTTAAGAACCACGTGTCTTTGCAGCCTCCTGCAGATGTGGTTTTCATGTGTGTCCATCCAGCCAATAGCAACGAACACGAAGTAGGGTTCTGACAAAACCCTGCTCATGTCATCTGCATATAGTGCTAATGTTGTTTTAAAACAGGTTACTCAAGCATATAAATGAACAGCATTTGTCTGTATCTTCCTGAGAGAGGTAAAAAGGTAAATTTCAGGTCATGTAAGTTATGGTGTCATTACTATTTCTATTCCAAAAGATAGGCTGATTTCTCCATTATTGCAGGAAGCAAAAAGCTCATTTCGGTTAGTAAGGCAAACACACTGGATTCCTCTTTGCTGCCTGATAGTGTTCTTGGTATTACATGTCAGAATCCAGCAGCAGTGGCAAATTGGAATTACAATAGTCTAAGACTACTTCTAAAGACAATTTCCTTCCTTTTCTTCCTTCTCTTTTTATGGCCTGTTATTTGAATTACATTAGATGTTATTGCCCCGAGTGAGAAATCGGAAAGCATTATACTGATACCTTCTGGAAAAGCTTGCTTGAAAGCATGAAGGCATTTTGCTATCCAAAAAGACATATTTCACCATAATTTATCTCTGCTGAACAATTGCTCTGTAGTAGTGCAATATAGGCTAACTGGAGGGGGGGAAAAGCTTCTGTGCTTTTAAAAAGCCATTTTTGTGCTCTTTTGAAAAAAAATGAGTGTGTCTAATTTAGCAAGTGGCACCTGAGGCAAGCAGGAATTTGCATAGAGGGATGTACTCCGAAGAAGGTTTTATGCAGTTTTAATATCAAATAGAAGATAAATATGATGTCATGTGATCTTTGAAGCTAAATGCAAAACACATTGTTAGCATCTTGACCTCAGGAACGTTGCATCACCGTGGCATGCATGATCAATGGCAATATAGGGAATATTCCATAGACGGACACCTTGTATAATTCTGCAGATGATTTTGCATCTTGTCGGTGTTGGGAGTGTGTGTGTAAACCTTATGGAAAGCACCTGTTTTCCCTTTGAGACTTTCACACCTCTTCTTTTTTTTTTAGCCTGTTGTCCATCATTCAGGCCGTGCTGGGTACTTAGAAAGTCCTTAGGATGCATGATTGCTTTTTGCTTCTATTTTACATGATGTCACAGATATATGTGACAAGTTTAAAAATTGGGAATAGCATTTGGCTTGATTCCAGATTTAAGTGAATATTTTGAATAATCATTACAGAGGCATAGTGGAAAAAAAACCAGAACAAACCTGTAGATACTTTAGTAGGTTTTTTGAGCAGTTAACTTTATGGGGAACATTTTTTCAGGCTTTTTTACCTTTGATCCTTTAAATGTAGTTCTGTTCAGCAATAGAATATGGTTAAATCCTTGGGGGTAATGTCCATGGTCCTAGAGGCACGGAGGAATGTGTAACTTAGGCAGTACATTGCAGAAATTCCTCCATGATTTTGTACCATCAGGCATTCTATTGCACTAGTGTCGTGGTTTATGATCAGGACAGCCCACTAGACCTATAACAGACTCTCTCTGTTAACCCCCCTCCCTCCCCAAAGGAGAAGAGAAAGGGAATAAGGGAGAGACTTAGTGATGAGAAAAAAAAAACCCAAGAACAGCTTTAATGAAAGTAATAGTAAAATGGAATATACACAAATATATGCAAAATCATTACCAAACCCAGCTGCCCCTGATGCCAATTATGTCACCATCACCACTGATGCTGTGGAGCAGGCACCAGGAAAGTCCCAGACTGGGCCCAGCAGCAGACGGGAGCTGTGTTCAGGAGCTGGATTCTGAGCAAAGCCGAGCAGGACTTGACCCTCCTGATCCTTCATCATTGTATCAGATATGACGTATATAGGATGGAATCCCTCGTTGGTCGGTTTAGGGTCCCCTGTCCAGTCCACTCCTCCCTGTGGGTGCAGCCTTTCACTTTCTGCCTCCCCCAGATAGCACACAGAATCAAGAGGGACCTTGGTCTGCACACCAATCCTTGGTACTAACTCTAAACATCAGTGTCATCACTTTTAGAGGCAGGCACTGTCTGTGAAAGCAGGCTGCTAACTTCAGACAGTGCAGTTAGGTAGAAGAACTGAACAGGAAAGAAAAATCACAAAACAGAATTAGTTCTGTTGTCACTCAAGCCAAGACAACTAGTCAGGAAGTGGAGCTGTGACTTGCTTCTATTGCAGTCCTTCTTACCCCATTTAGGATCATTTTTCTGTGCAATGATGTCTAGAAATTCTCTGCTTAAGCAAGAGGGGAGTCCCAATAATAAATGCGTAAGAAGAAAACCAGCAAGTAATGTGAGTTGAGGAGTGCTATTTTGAATCAGGCTGAAGTATTTAGGAATTTAAATCTGATTCAAAACAAGTGATTGTCAAAAACTGAAGAGGCGCTGAAAAAAATCCAAATGAGAACTTTTGATTTGAAGAGAAGTTTCGCATGCTTTAGCCAGCTTTAAGTACATGGTAAAAATAAAAGTTTTGTTGGAGTTAGATGACAAGCTCAACTTGATCTTCCATTTTATCTTCACCCCCCTTCCACCAAAACCACCCACTCCCCGAGAGAAAGCAAGCTATTACTTATGTCTAACCCAGAGCTAAGCCTTATCCTAATTCTGCAGTTTAGTCATTCAGTCAAAGAAGCAATTATTTGCCTAGTGCTAATTAAAAAATTCCAATTCATATATTTGGCTGAAAACTTTGTTGGCTTCCTTTTTCCTCCTACCTGTGGCAGCTCATACCCT
>WTSP01023823.1:0-24324 GCA_025331215.1 Actenoides lindsayi
AGGGCTTGGTGGGCACCTGGTGCCGTGCCTTCAACAACAACAAAAACAACAAAAATAAAAAGTGTATAGTGTTTTTTCAGTTAAAGTCAAATTATATCACAGTTTAAGAAAACTTAGGAAAATGAAAATCTTGAAAGTTTATTCAAAATACAGATTTCACCTTGGAAAGAGAAACTTCAGAAATCCTTCAGATACTCAATTATTTTTAAAAAGTTGGACATGGAAAGCACTCAGATAATATTGTTTTGAACAGCACTATAAAAAAAAAAAAAAAAAGAAATAAACACAAGGAGAGAGACTTTTTACTTCCTCTTGTTACAGGATCAAATGGACATTCAACTAAAACTTAAAGATGGCATCCAAAATTGATGAAAGAATCATTTCAGTGGCACTGTTAACTTGCAGTCTTTGTTACCATAAAATACAGCTAGGACTAAGGACTTGGGACATTTTCTGTATCAGTCCAAAAACAAATTGAGAAAAAGCCACTGTAAAGATATGCTTGGAGAATTTAATTCATTCTGAGCATGAGCAGAAAGAAATTATCAGTATCTCTGTTTATAACTGAAGTGGAATCTGAGCAAGTGAACCCCCTAAGTGGTTGCTCACACTGAAGATCAGGAGGAATGGATTAGAGAATAACAAATACAAGAACTCAGGTCCTGAAATGTGGGTTTTTTTAGAAACTAGTAAAAACAATGGAATTTGTGTGGCTGACTCCCAGGTTAATTTGGAAAGGCTTAAATAGTGACTATAAAGAATATTGTTTTCCTAAGTAGGAAGTTCAGCATTAAGAGAAAATATTTTTTTTCTGTGATTCTTTACCACTGCTGTATTAAAATCCAAGATTTTTTGTGTTTTACTCCAGGTGTTTGTAATGAATAGAGACATAAAATGTGGATCTTGCAAAACTGCCAGTGAAATGCCATGAGTTCATTTTCAAAGAATCCATCAAGCCACTAGGTAGGAGCAAAGATGCCGTCAGCTGCTGAGTTGGAGAAATACATTGAAGGACAGAGCTTTTGAATGGCAGAAGCCATATAGTATAGTCATAGTGTTAAGCAAAGAAAAACATTTGCCTTACCAGTAACAACCACTTTTATCTCTTTCCAGGGCTCCCAGTACACAATCCCTTCAACAGATCTTAAACCTACTAATGTAATGAGTGCAGAAAAAGGAGACATTATTGGCACATATTCATCACAGCAAAGATGTCTCACGAGAACTCTGCAGTGCATAGCCTCTTCTTACTCTCTTATCCTCAAGGTCTGCATTTTGTGTTTACACAGACTGGAGACCAAAGAGGATTTTTATCTCACCTAAATTTAATCGTGTGGAAATTAGACATCTAATTTCATGCTTTGTGGTCAAAGGAGACTAGCATCACTAGAGCATAGTTTATCCCATCTGTTTTTGACATATGTCTTTGTATGAGACAAATACCCCTTTGTAAGTACCTGTGTCTGCTCATTAATTATAGAGGGAGCCTTGATGAGTAATTTAGACTAGACATATCACTTTTAGAAGATAAAGTTAGGTGAGATGGATGGAACTCTAGCTTCAGTGATCAAGACCCAGTTCCATGTGCAAGCTTTCTATTAATAACAAGATTTCTAGGAGTCCTTCTGTACTAGCCAAGACAGTGTGCATTATGAACGTTAAGCCACTTCTGATACCAACAGAAAAGAGAGCTAATAAAAATATTTTTACAGATTATAAATAAATCACTCCAGAAGGTTAGATAAAGTTGAAAAAATAGAAATACTTCCATGTACTTACTAGAATGCTATCCAGTTTTCTAAAACTGCCAAATGATAATTCTACTTTAAGAGTCTTGCTTTATGTCATCTTATACTTTATGTAACTACAGATTTGCTATATTAGAATTGCTCTGAATAAACTCATGAACACTTTTCCCATTAGAACAATTCTGTGTTTTTCCCCTGGAGAAAAACGTATGTGTGGGCAAAAGGTTCATATTTTCTGATGAGGGGAGTCAAAATAAAATCTTGCCAATATTTCATAACAAAGAAACATTATTAATTTGTTTTAACTTTGATTCAGAATTACATTTCTGTACTTCAGTAAATCTATTTGGAAATACAAGAAGAATGTTTGGAGTATTATTTAAGAATATATGATGATTTTTGTTGCAAATATATTATTTGATATCTCTCAACTGAAACAGAAAATACTTCTTCAGTGAGAAATCTATGCTCTTTGACTTCTCATCCCTCTTTAGAATTCAGAAAGCCATTACAAAGTGTCAGACGACTTCCTGCAAGAGGGAAGATCCATTTTTAGAACAGAGAGTCTTAGTATGTTACAACAGGGTTTAGAGTCCTTTATTATGATGAAGGCCTCATTATGTTGATTGCCACAATAGGAGAAGACATTCTCTACCCAGACAGCCTATATGCAATAGGATCACTTGCTTCCCCATTATTTAGATGTAGGGTGCAGAGGGATACCTGGCTGCTCAAAGTCACATGAAATAGGGGGCATCCCTGGAGCAATACTCCACTGTTTCAACCACAAGATCATTTTAGGGTTATGTGGAGTGTAAATCACAGTAGAATCTGGACTTAAATAATATAATTATGTTTTGTTTGTGTGTTTGATTGCACAACAGTCAGTGGTTACTGAAGGGCCAGTTCCTTGGGACTGCTATGAATAGAAACTTCTGAACTCATGGTTAAATGCAAGATGCTGAATGAGGTAGTTTCTAGATGCTTTCTGCTACTTGATAACAGCCTTTAGAGATATATGGTTTCAGAAACCTCAGGTTCATTTCTAGTGATTCCCTGCTTTAGGAATAGTTTCTTGCTGATAAATTAGACATTGACTTAGGGCACCAGAAGGTTGTTTACCATTTTTTAAAATATCTAGTTAGGGTTATGGTTATATATTTAGAGCTCTGTATACACATATATATATATTTAACAAACATATTTTTCAAGTTCTATAATAGTCTAGGAGAGACGTCTGGCTAGGTTTTTCCCATAAAAAAAGTGGTGCTTGGCAGTGCTGGGTGTGGGAAACCACATGTAACTTGAAATCCAAAATGCTGACCTGACACCATTAGGGTGTAGCTTGTGCTTGGATGCTGGCTGCTTTTACATGAAGATTTTAACTCTATCCCTCCTGACATCATGCTGGAACATAACCTGACTTGCTTACTCGAGGCCAGGTTTTGCCTTCCTGACTTACATTGGCTTCAGCTGGGCAAAGCCCTTAATTTTAAACACATGCTGGAAACTCAAGCTCATGTCTAAAGTTCACCTCTTCTTTTTTTTTAACTTTCTGGTTTTTAGCAGACAGGATTGGGCAACTAACCAACAGTGAGGTAAGCTTTATCTGGGAGTAGTATATTCCACTCAGGTGAAACTTTGAATGAACACAGTGTATTTATATGACAAAGGTGTAAATTCATCATGTATAAATGCACTGGAAGTAAATTTACTGCAGTCATTAATACAGCAGTAGCAGCAGGATTTTCCTATGGGTGTTTGAAGGTCCCCTGAGATTCTGAATATCCCTCAGAAGTCCAAATTTTGGCTTCACTACAGTCTGCAGCCAGATGAACCAGTGAAAGCTCTCCAAGGTATATTTATCCTGCTTCAGTTGTACTTCAGACTGCACTGTGAGACATTACTGCAGAGAGTTTGCTGAACTAACTGCTAAGAAGATTTTCAACATTTTCCTTCATCCTTGTGTCATATTCAAAGTGATTTTATGGCTTTCTTCACCTTTAGGAAGGTTAACACTCCCACAAGACACTTAGATAATACATAACCACCCTATTTTTAGATTCTAAAACTATTCCCTAATGTATTCTCATATTCAAATTCAAATCACTGTCCAAACTAACCTACACAGCCTTCCTCTCAAGTGCAAACACGCTATTAGCAAACCCCCATGATTTTAACATGCTGGACTGTTGCATAAATTCACTAGCAAAAATATTTAAACTACAGTTTCACCCTCTCTTCCTTTTTCCTTCCCTTTCAAATTTTTATTGGGTAGAACATGCAGACTTGCAAAGTCCTATTAAAGAGGAGCCATCCAGGTAATCTTGTAATTATATGCAAAAATAAAAAAGAAGAAAAACGGTGAGTGGAAGGAAAATCTCTATTTTAAAAAACAAAAGTAAACAGTGTTTTTTCATTTAAAATGTTAATTTTTTAATTGTCATTTTTGTTTAATTTTAAAAAATACAAAACCGAAAAACAACCAAACCAAACACACACAAACAAAAAAACAAAAGACAAACAAGAAAAAAAAACTAAAAAAATCCACAAAACAAAACAACCAAACAAACAAAAAAAAACCCAAAAAAACCAAAACCCACCCCCAAGCAACACAATAACCCAAATACTTGTAGGATTATTTCTCTCTTCTAAAAACCTGATGTGCTAAAAAGGATGAGGAGGTGTTCAATTGGAAGCAATGCACTGGTGAACAGGCAGCTGGAGTGACACAGACGAGGTCACACCAAATTTCTGTGGCAGGGCTCAAAGTTCATCACAGCTCCCAGAATAAGTCCAGTGTTAACCAGAAGGCCATACACCTTCCCTTGGGACAATCACTCCCTTAATGCTATGTAATGCATCTCTTCCATTTAAAATATTTGAATTTGATATTCTCTGTGGGCCTGAGCTTGCAGCTGCTCTGTTCATGGAAATATATTTGAATTCAAGACGAAAATGAATGATCCACTTCATGTTAATAAACAGCTCTGTTTATCTCACACTGTTTAATTTAATATCAAAGTCAAAGTATTTTCTGTAAACATTCACATTAACACACACACTCACTGCAGTTCTCAGCTGCCCCATGCAGGTTTGCAGAGGTCAAAGGAGAGCTCCTGGCCGCTGGTGAGGGACTTTGCAATCTCTTAGACAAAGAGATAGAGGAAAACCATTAAGGTTGTGGGGTAAGCACAGGACCCAGAGAATTATGCTTAAGTGGTCAGAAACAACATTACAATATCCTGATTTCAGGTCTGAAGGGACTGTAGAAGATCCACTTCCCAGGAAACTCCTGAGCTGTCTATAAACTCAGGCAGATCATTCCACCCTGGCAAAAGCAGATTATGTATTTTCAAAATAACTAAATCTGGAATCTACAGTAAATACCATGACAATACATTACTTCAGCTGTGGATATGAGTAACACTAACAATATTCATATTTTATGTTATCTAAAAGTTCTTTATTTCTGGACTGCAGAATAAATGAGCATTTGGCAAATGACATTTTACATACAGAATCACAGAGATCTAACCTAAGTAGTATTACATGGTTTGTGTAGTTTTTAAAGATCTACCAACATTATTGGCTGCGATGTCTAATGGAAGATTCAAAAAATATGCATTTCTTGTAAAAGTTTAACACCCCAAAATTTATTGTATTTTGGCACCACTACACTGAACAATATTCTGCCTGTTGACTTCCCTGGATCCAGAACTTCACTGTCATACAAATAAGGGGCCTGTTTGCTGCAGGAGTGCAACTTGCAGACTCAACTATGTCGTTCCAGCATCCCTTGACCTGGGTTAGGCTGTCTTGGGCTAACTCTGATTAATATCATTTTATGACAGTGAAAGGAGCACAGTTGCACAGAGCTGTGATGTCTCTTTTTTCAAAGTTCCTTTTCATGTTTATAGGAATCAAGGCAACATTAGGAATGACCCAGCCACTCAGCAATAATCACATGTCATTCTGGTTTTGATTTTACAGCACACCAAACTAATTTTTTCTGACAAAACTCATGCAGGATCTTTTCTTGGAATATCCTCTAATTCACCACAGATGGAAGTTGCTATGCTAGCTGTGAAGGAAGGCTACTCATTACTTGCTAAATATATTTCCTCCTATGTGATCTTCTTTGCAGAAGGCAGATGTGCTTTTTACAAGTTGTATGCATGCGTGTACAACTACAGCAGGGCATACAGAAGGCATGCAATAAGCATATGTACACTTGGTTTTTGAAATTATGTTTATCTTCGCTTGTGTCTATAAAATTGCATATTTGAGAAAGGTACTTGGGGCAAGGATGACTGAAGGATCAGACAGACCCCCAGAATTATTTATCTATGAGAAAAAAATTCACAATAAAATTGTTCAGATAATAGATTTAATTTTATGAAATATGCATGAGAATTTTTTTTTTAAGTATAGCAAAGATAAAGCACAGGGTTACTTAGAACCAAATGTTCCTTAGATTGGCACCCTAATGTTCTCTGATCAGTGTGACGATTAGCCTCAGATATTTTGAACAACAGTTACTCAAAAGATATTATATTACCTTCCATGTTTAAAGGGGCTTAGTAACAATAAATATTCTCTTCAAGATGCATTATTTTCAGTGCAGATAGGAAGGCCTGACTGGACAACAACTGCAGGACTGTATCTAATTCCTTGTGCACAGAAGTAAAAATTAACACTTTGGCTCTTACAGGGAGTCACACACATTTTATTTTGCATACTTCTCCATTCTTCCATAAAAACCTAACAGATTATTATGAACAGAAATTCAATCTTATGACTATTCCTATTTCCTAAGAATTAACTTATCATCAATTATCAAAATGCT
The DNA here is from genome assembly GCA_025331215.1 of Actenoides lindsayi. Classification (NCBI taxonomy): domain Eukaryota; kingdom Metazoa; phylum Chordata; class Aves; order Coraciiformes; family Alcedinidae; genus Actenoides; species Actenoides lindsayi. The sequence goes on from WTSP01023823.1 coordinate 6,598, forward strand.
GAAAAAATGGTTCCCTATGAAACAAAACCTCTAAAAATTAATTAAAGTTATGACAGTTACTTTGACACCTATGAAAGGAAAAGGATATAGTTTTTTTTAACCTGACAGAAGCTGCCTATTAGTCACTGACTCTTCCTAGGTGAGTTCAGGTGGGGTCTTCCTTCTGGACATCAGAGTGTCCAACCAACACCCACCACAGGTCAGCACTCACGGCAGTGAGGGTCCGCTGCTGTCAAAATGAATTTGTTTTGATTAATTTATTTGTTTGCAAAATGAGTTTGTTTTCAGGTCTACAGTGAGACATAACAACTGTAAAAATAGCTCCAGATTGGCCTCTGGGCCGCCTGTAGCTTTACTAGTAAACTAAGAAGCAGGGATTTAGCAAGTGGAAGGCATGGCAGAGAGGTGGGGCTTGCAGCTCTTTTAGAAGTAGCCAAGTACATACTTAATTGCATTTCTGCAGGGCATACATTCCAGAAATGCGGGCTTGCTACCAAGAAAAGTCTGTCAGCAACAGAACTGGCTTGTGGTTAAGGCACTGGACTGTGACTCAGGATATCTGGGTGCTAGTCACAGCTCAGCCACAGGCTTCCTCTTGACTTGAAGCCAATTATTTAATCTTTTTTTCCCACAGGTGAGCAATAGCTCTCTCCTTCCTTGCAGGGAAGTTGTGAGGAAAAAAAAAATCATTAGTGTGTGCAAGGTATTCAGAGTCTACTTCTTAGATAAGTATTTTGGGAGAGGGGTCATGCAAATTTTGTAAAAGGAAGAACTCTATTGGATTATCAGGGAGTTTCCATAATATTAGATTATATGCAAATAAAAAAAAAAGCCAATAAATTAATAATGCTTTGTTTAATCTCATGCTAGTTGGACAATCAGACTCCTCTACATCATGTTGCTACTGTTTTGCCATCTGCTGGATTGCTGTGTTTCAGGTTTTTTTGTTTGTTTTTATAAAGAGGACAAAGAAGTTTCTAGATGTATCAGTGATCATCTTCAACCTAGGAAAAAAAATAATAAAAAAAAATCCAAAGAATACTTTCTAATGTGAAAACCACATTCAGAGATTAATAATATCTTTTGTACCTATTTTTTATAGATGAAAAACAGAGAAAAGAAGAGTTCTAGGTACATACCAGGAAATGATTGGTAAAAGTCATGGCACCCAGCTTTATCATAGACACATCTCTTTGTATAGTGGTGGTGGAAAACAAAACTAGCTTATTGGAGTGAATTTTCACCACCTTATGTTGTGTCTTGGCCTCCAAAAATTGACTAGTTGTGGGTTATATCTAACCAACATCCCTGTATGCAAACACATAGAACCCATTCTGGCTAAACTAAGACAGAGACACAGCTTGTGGAAGAAGAAGTGAGCTCCCCATCAGCTCCAACCCAGCTTTTAGTGCATATTTCTTACTGAGATAGATTCACAGCACTTGTGTAAGATGAATTCACTCTGATATGAGTAGACAGTGCCAAACAGGAGGATAAATCATAACAGCACAGACTCTGTTTTACACCCCTTCTGAAGGTGTCCACCAGAGATTTGCTCAGGTTGTAACTCCATCAATGCAGACAGGTTGATGGAAACTTCCTTAGTCCAGAAAGATGGTAACATCCTGGCTGACAGCAGAGGAGGGGAGTTTGTGATTATCAATACTTATCTTTTACCTTATGTGTCACTTTGATATCTGTGTCATCAGATGCTGTCCTATTACTGTGTACTCCCCAGCCTGCTGGCAGAAAAGACAGGGAAAAGTACAGGTTTAACAGTGACCCTGCAAAAAGAGCACTGATTGAGGACACAGAGCTAAAATGCCAGTTCCTGGGTTGGTAGCACATGCCTAGGGAACAGTAAAGGACAATGAACTTCAGGCACCAAAATAGAGATGGGAATTCAAACCATAAAGCTTGGGCAGGGTACCAAGTCTAAGGCCAAAGTCTTAAAAACCAAATCAAATCAAAAGATTCTACATTTTTTCCTTCTGCCTTTCTGATTTCTCAGTTGCAGAAACAGTATGGATCTTATCCCATGAAGGCCTTATTTAGAACTATTTTGCTCACATCAATAAATCCAGGGAGCCAAATGCTACAGAACTGAACTGCTCTAGGAGTAAAATGATCTGAGCTCTGTGTATTCAGAGCGTGATGTGAGATTATTAGTGTACATTTCATTCTCAGCATCAGGAATAAAGATTTCCTAAAGCTACACTGCACTCTAATGACTTTAAGAGGCCTGAATCTATTTCAGTTTTAATGCTCTTCATTCATTAAGTTTGTGTTTTTTACAGCATACCCCTTAAACCAAATCTACTGTTCTTCTGAACCAGCAGTGAACATCTGTCCCATGTCGCACAACTTCCTGTACTGCTTTCTTTGTTCTTTTGCACTACTAGAAAGAGACAAGTTTGACACACACACCCCCCACCCCTCCACATTGCATGTCCCAACTCCTCAAAAGAAAAATAAAAGCACTATTGTTATTTTATTTTAACTACTTGAATAGGAATATGCTATCCTATCAAAGTTTGCCAGGAATTTACCCTAGGAGAAACAGTGCCAACAAAACTTTGAGGAAATTGACCGCTTTAGTATTTTTTCTGTTCCTAATGGAATACATGGAGGAACAGAAGACATCAGCTAATGTTGCTTTTATTAGTCCTATTTTTGCTGGTTAGCTGTCTGTACAGCCACAGTGCCTGGGACACCCAGCAGGATTCCACAGAAATTGCTTTATTTTTAAAATAAAAACTTGGAATAGAAAACCCTGACTCAAAGAACAAGTTTATGCTTACCCAGGCACCTATGGAGCAATTCTTCTGTGTCTAAGAAGGAGTGTGGGGGAGGACTTCAAGGTGTTTAATTGGAAGTTTCACAAGCGAGCTAGGAATATTGGCAGGTCCAGGACAGAGTACTAGGGAAGCTGGTGCAACAGCAATGATGAAAGATAAGGAGGTGATAGGTAGCACAGAGCTTTGAAAATTAAGGTAGTTGTTACAGTGTGGTGGAAAATCAGGAGACAGAGGAGAAAGGAAGGACAGGGGAGAAACAGTAAAATTAATAGCCCGAAAAAATACAGTTCAGCCAGAATATAATCAGAGCAGGACAGGAAGAGGAGAGAAAGTCTTTCCCTTACAGTATCTTTATTTTGAATGAGAGCATTAAACTACCTAGTGTGGCATGTTAATTAATTTTTACATTGTTATTTCATTCTACATTACCGTGTTATTATTCAGACCCATACATAAAATCTGCAAAGAATTATGACTGATTGTCTGTTTGAACTTTGAAACACCTTGTCTGGTTGGTTTTGATTGTTTCTTGCCAGATGGTTGAGCATATGTTTAGTAGTTTTACAGGGGGAGAAAAAAAAAGCAAGCCAAACAACAAAAAACCCAACACATGTAGTATACAATTAAGAGTTTAAAAGGTATTGCAACGATTATGAGCTTCTAGCAGAAAACTAATGTTAAAAATAGTCATAGTGGCAGGATACATTTTAGGGCTGAAAAGACGTGTGTTTAGTTCCCTGTACCTCTAGAGATACAGGACCCACAGACTTGGAAAGGAATTAACTTGTTTAACTTCAGCAATCTAAAATTTAGCTGAGTAGTCTGAAGCAATTGCATGAGATGACTTTCTTTCTCCAGTGATGAGAAAGTTATCTCTGAGGAGCATATTTTCCTGCCCTCTCTGAAACGCCTATCTTCAAACAGGAAATATCACCTTAGGTAGGTGTCTGCTTCTCTTATTTGATTACTGACAGAGACTAAGGCCTTAAATTGGACTGGACACCACCTTTTAGGTCACTAAATTTAGATGTAATCTAAACAGTCTCATCTCATGTTATAACAGTGTCCAGGATGATTGCCAGATATTGCACAACTAAAGCAGAGGAGAACCGAAGCTTTCCCTAGTCAGGAGTGAGACACTGGAGTGGATCTTGTTGCTTGTGTTCCTCTTCTTGATATGTTTTTCTTCTGCTTTTTCAGTGTTTTACATTCATTTCCAGATAGAAACCATGGCCTAGATTAATCCCACCTCATTAAAGACACTTAACCAAGGTATCTAAACTAGGAGCCTGGTTGCCCTTGCTTCCTGTGCAGATGATCAAAAGAAAGAGACAGACTCTTACACACAGAGGGCAGCTGGGAGGTGCCAGGTTTGCTTTACAGGCTAAGGGAGGGCTCCCAAAGTGAGCAGGTTCCTAGCTCAGCTGCTGCAGGTCATTGTTTGAGGTTAAACAGGATATCAACTTAAGTGATAGCTGCTCATAACAACTTGAATTCATCATCCTTTAAAATCCACTCTAATGCAGGGAAGCAGTGAAAGAATGTTTTTAATCCTTGAAAGAATTAGGCCTTTTCCTCTAAACTCTGTCTATAAATGGTGGATTAATTATTTCCCAAAGGGAGATATGGTAGTTCATGCTTGACTATGATAACTTAATCATCAATCATCCTGATTTTGTCCTGTAGTGTCTAATAGGGATGTTTAGAAGTGTAACTGAAGAAAGAAGAAAAAATCAGTAATAGCACAGAACACAAGTTTTCCCTCCTCCACTAAAAAATGCAGATGTTTGTATCCAAAATGTATGAGGTATGGCAGGTAGGTTACTATTGGCTATTTCGTTCCTAGGAGAGTTCAAAAAAGTGGTGAGGGTGCTTGAGGATGAGATTTGTTTGGTAGATACACATCTATGTGAGCTTGATCTTCCAGTGGAATTGTCAAGAACTGAAGTGCACTTTGAATCATACTGTTGCAAAGGAAATAGGTGCTTGATGTTTGCTAACCTAAATGAAACCTTTCCCTTTTGGTGCAGAGATAAAAGTCAGAGTTTCATACCAACACTCAGCTATCAGGAATGTGCCTTTCACGACCGACAAGTGATGGTTTCTGCACACAACATACTGCAGGAGAGCTCAGCTCACCCTCTTTCAATGCTTGTGACTTTGAATCCATAATGGAGCACTTGCAAATTGCTCCACAAAACTGCACCAGGATGAGAATTATGGAAAAATCTGGACACTGTTCAAAAAAGTGGCTTTGCCAAGCAACCAATGCAACTAATACAGTGTATTTTAAGGGAGAGATAAAGAGGCAGCAGAGGAAAAAGGGAGAAAAAGGCTTTCAAAACATATCAAATGAAGCTTATTTGACAATAATGGCTGCAGGTGGGGAAGCTGATTTTAAGTGTGAAAGTATTTAACATTTTATTGCATACAAATGCTTTCATAAAGTAGTCATTTGTGTAAGCGTGTGTATGTGTGTGTGTGCACACACGCGCACATGCAGCGAACAGAAATCTATTTGAGTTCCACCAGACCAGACGTCTGCGTTCTGGAGAAAGCATTGCAGCCAATAAATTTAACTAAATTTTTTTTTTCTTTTCTTTATTTTATGAATTCTGCTATAAAAGCTAATCCTCCTTTCTAGACTTAGCATAATTACAAGACACTACTCTGAGTGCCAAAAATGTCAACTGTAGGTTGCAAACATGGACACGTTTAAGCAGAACCATATGTTAGAATGCAAGGCAAGACCTGAAGTACGCGAATCAGTTTACCTTTTGCTGAAAAGTCAATTTATAATGCAACCTTAGCTCTAAGAAACAATAATACAGCCAGTAATAAATTACATTGCTCAATCATTTATTAATAGGCTTCATTGGAAAGAAAGATTTTATCGGTGCTCAAAATTCACTAAGCTACAAGATCACAGATGTTCAGGGTTCTGGAGGCAGAAACTTAATATTAATGAACTCTCATTAATACCTAATCAACTTGCTATATTTTGATCCTGTGAGAAAATTGATGGCCAATAAAAATAAACTCAAGATGTCTTCCTATCTACAAAAAAAAAGAAGTTATAAACCCAGGAATGCACACAGTAACCACAATGCAGTAACTAAGGTTAGGCAGCTGGAGGCTAAATTCTAACTTTTTTTTTTGTACAGGATGGATTTATTCTGTCACCTAGGCAATTTCAGAGTCTTACTTTGTAGGATTTATATAGGCATTCAGACTTAACAGATGTATTCACGTGCGGTACATTAGCTATGCAAAACTACTTTCCAGGCTATTCTGGATTAGTATCTTAAAAACAGACCTCTCTGGAAATTAAACCCTTAAAAAAATATAATAAAAGCTGTGTTCATCTCTTAACATTATTCTGTTGCACTTCAAGTGTGAAATCTACTTAAACACACATGGCATTTGAAATGATACCACACACATTTTAGTGTAAGATTGTGATGGGTTTTAACCCTGCAGTGATGACAAAAAGGAGAATGCAAGTGTATTTTGGACTGGAATTAGGAACACAGAAATTGTCACAGTGGATCAAAACAATGTTTTATCTGGCCTACTATTCTTTCTCAAACATGACCAATGTCAGGTTCTTCAGGCAAAAGAATACCAATAGGTAGAACCAACAATTAGAAAAAAAAAAAATACTTAGAGCAAATGTATTTTTAAATCAAATATATTTATGCCCTGGTCCTTCATATTTTGTGAAATTCTATAGTCATGTAACATAAACATGCAGAACTGCACCATATTTATGACCTGTTAGATTTTGAGAAGCAGAGAGAGAGAGAGAGATTAATCTTACAATTTTTACTATTTTGGACATAAACAGCTCTTTTTGAAGATGGCATAGAATTAAATGTTTGATTGAAATTATTGAAATAAAGATTTGACTTAGGTTGTACAAAGCTTTGTATAAAAGTTTACTATTATGCAAATTATAGAGTTTTATTTAATCTCTAAAACAAAAGCCAAACATAGTAAATAATATGCATATCACTACAGCAGAGGAAAAAAATAAACTTCTTTAACTTTATTCTAGCTTTGTGTCATCAGTCCATTGTCCACCATTACAGAGGGACTGGCTGACACCATGCACATATGGCAATGCCAGAAATCTTTTTCAGTTCTGCCTGTGTGTACCTATATACAAACCTAGAGTAGTGCCATTTAATAGGGGAAATATGCCTTGAAAGATTACGGTTCTCTGCCATAGCTTAGTGAAGCCACAAGTGAGTGCAGCAACAGTTGAGCACATATTGCAAGCACGCTCCCTCATGGTGCTTCTGAAAATGCATGAGATGAAGTTGCCCTAATGTATGTCTAGGAGACCTCCAGGATGGAAATGCACCTACTTGGTGTGAAAGGGGCAAAAGAAACTGTATCAGGTCTTTACCATCGATGTATTTACTATTGAAAATAAGCAGATGTGTCAATAGCAAAGGCCCTGGAAATTACATGCAGGATATCATCATGAAGCACCTCAGACAATTCCATTTTGCGTTTAAATGGACTAAGTGAATAAGATGATTATTCAGCTAAATTGTTGCCTGTTGCAGTTGAACCTTTGTCTGTTTATCAGGTGAGATCCTGGTGTGTTTGTCAGTATAGCTCAAAGAGTTTCAATTTTATTTCGCTGTACCCTTTGGAGTGCCTCCAATGAATATGAACCATGATGTTTTACAACAGTGCAGCAGCTTGTCAGTGCTTTTGTTTCTGAACAGTGTGAGAGAAGTGCCAAACGATGCCATTGTAAAATACAAGAGTGCTTCAGCATGTTGGGGAACACAGAGTAGCTGTCAATGTGACATTGATTAATGACTGTGAAGTGTTAGAATGAGATAGTGCACGTTCAGTGTTGGATTTTGCCTTAATACAACCAAAAACCCATGCCTTACACAGTATTCCCTAATTCTAACCAGCTGCAAAAAACAAGGGCATGGTGTTTAGGTGTCTGATATTTCGGTAACTAATTCTGGTCTGGTTCTACTAAAGAAAAAACAAGCAAACAAACAAACCAAACCAACCAACCAACCAAAACAAAGTAAAGAAAGACAAGATGGCCTATTGGTATGGAGATGGAAACAAAACTCATAGCTCACATGACACACTTCTGACTTTCTTTTTAAGTGAGCTAGGTATTTCTTCTATCTGTGTCATAACCTTCCAAATTATAGATCTAAAATTTTATTTACCCACTAGATAAACAAAATGCAATGACATGTTATCTAATGTTTGCAAGGCTCTGGGAAGATACCATATCTGATTATACTTGTTAAAACATTACCTAAAGAAATATGAATCCAATGACACTTCTAAAACTCAAGACTGGAGATGGAAACAGAGAATGAGAAGTAGTAAAACCAAATATTTTATCTGAGGCATGTAAGAAAATTTTCAAATGTACAAAAAATAACATCATGTACTTCCAAAACAGTCTGAAATTTGCATACTTAAACTGTAAAGATGTTGAAAAACAAGTTTTGTTTCATTGCAAAACACATAAAAAAAACCAACACAAAAACCAGCTGTTGAAAATGCTTGTTCACTGTGGAAACAGCTCATTTCAGTAACAGAAAAAGATATTGTTTTGATACTGTTCCTTAATTTTGTTTTAAGCATTCAAATATCACCCATTTTACAGTACATAAGTGATATACATAAACATGCACAGCAAATATACTTTAAAAATTTATTTTATATAAATATAAAATAAATCAAAATTATAAAATAGCTGTACAGTTTTAATTTATTCATATTGGTATCAAGGAATGAAATAAGAATGCCAAATAAATAATTCTTTACTTTCTCCCATTGAATGTTTTATTGACATAAATGAGTCCTTATGGACTATATGGTCATTATGCAATTTCCTTGCCTGGCAACAATCACAGACACAAACACTGCTACCACTAACAGTTACTATTAGCCTCACCTCAGGCCAATGGCCCTTTGTGCAAGGTACTGAAAATACAGGTGCTCCTTATTCCAAAAATGTGGGAAATTATTAAAGTAGAAAATTATGAAAAAGAAAGCAAACATCACTGTCTTCTTTCCTTATATGTAAACTGAAGTTGATGTATTATTAAATTTTTTCATCTAGATACCTTAGAAATGTTGTGCCAGAACTAAGAACTGATATTACAACTTAGCTGCAAAGCAGTTAAGACTTTTCTTCTGCAGAGGAAATATGAAACTATGGAATCAATTAAAGTATGATAAAAGGGGACATTTTTAGGTTTGCATGCAGAAAGCACAAGGTTTGCACAGAATCAGCCTTCTATACACAAAAGTGGAAACTGTTTAGTAGATGTCCAGTTGAAGCTACAGCCATTTATTTGTGTTCTTAAAAAATGTTAATATAGTTAATCTGGCTACAGTCCAGCAGATCTGTGAAATCTGGAACTAGATAATTATCACTATCATCAGGAACTTCACATAATAGTTGTTACCAACTTAGTTTTCATTTACTGATTTAAGTCCTTCCTTTTGCCTTCTTAAAACAAAATGCACAGGATTGAGAATCTTAGGAAAAATCCATTTTTGTAGGAAATTAAGTACATTTTAGTTCAAGAAGAATGATTTAGTTAGTAATCCTGTTTCTGGCAGCAATCATCATAGAATCATAGATGGCTTTGGGATGGAAGGGACCTTAAAGATCATCTATTTCCAACCCCTCTGCCATGGACAGAGACACTTTCCACTAGACAAGGTTGCTCAGAGCCCCATCCAACCCTGGTCTTGAACACTTCCAGGGATGGGGCATCCAAACTCCTCTGGGCAATCTATTCCAGTGCCTCACCACCCTCACAGCAAGGAATGTCTTATGCCCAATCTAAATCTACCCTCTTTCAGTTTAAAACCATTATCCTTCATCCTATCACTATACTCCCTCATAAATCCCTGCCCATCATTCCTGTAGGCTCCATTTAGGTAGTAGAAGGCTGCAATAAGGTGTCCACAGAGCCTTCTCTTCACCAGGATGAACAACTCCAACTCTCTCAGCCTTTCTTCACGGGAGAGGGATTCCGGCCCTCTTATTATCTTTGTGTCTCTCTTCTGCACTTGCTCCAACAGGTCCATGTCATTTTTATGTTGAGGCCCCCCAGCTGAATGTAGTACTCCAGATGGGGTCTCACAAGAGTGGAGAGAGAATCACCTCCCTCAGCCTACTGGTTACACTTCTCTTGATGCAGCCAAGGACACAATAGGCCTTATGGGCTTCCAGTGTACATTGCTGCCTCATGTCCAGCTTTTCATCCAACAGTACCCTCAAGTCTTTCTCCTCAGAGCTGCTCTCAATCTATTCTCCACCCAGCTAAAGAAGTGTATAAGGCAAACAGCTTCTTCTAGTGATCAATGAAATATAAACTCCTAATTGATGTCCAAGTTAAGCATATTAATTTTCTTCTTGAAGTTACTTATCTATTTTAACATGCTACTCAGTGCAATAAAAAGATTTAGGAAAAAATGCTTCATAGGCCCCAGAGCCTATCAATAGATTCAATAAAACTGTGAAGTTAATTTGGATGATGAGAATAATAAAAAGATGACTAATTTTAAAGTCTCTGCTGAGATGAAAAACAACATAAATTATTTGGCATCATTTAATTCAGAAAAGAATACTTCCCATAAACATTTGGATAATCAAGTATGAATTAAACTGTCACATTCCTGAAAGACATTTTTAGAATTTAGAGAAAAAATAGTAATGATTTTCTAAATGAACTAAGAGAGGTCTTTTGCATAATAACTTGCATGTCACTGTGAGCTGGGAAGAAATTAGCTCACATGTGTACATTGTAACTATTATGTTGGACCTTAGCACTGTAGATTAAATTACAGGTGTAAAAGAATGCTAGAAAAGAAATACTTTTTAAAATTATTATTATTTTCCTAGTAACATAAAACAAAACAAAACATTTCCTCCTTGTCAATTGAGCTTAACTCTTGACAAATCTCTGATAAGGATGATGCAATCAGCTGATGGTGAAGAGCATGGCACTGAGTCTGTTGCAGCAATCTCAAAGCATTCAGGTAATTACCAAGATCATTCTTGTTCAGTTGCCAGTTCTGACCTGAGCTGCCCAGGCGATTTCCAGGATTGATTCAGGGGCTGCCAGGAGTTAGCGATCACTCCCAATACCCTGCCTGGACACAGCACTCCCTGGTCCCTCTCATTTGCTTTTATGAGGAAAGCCTGAAAGACACAGTAGATATATTGTGAAACTTAAGCAGTTTCAGAAGTTAGAAAAAAGGCTGATGTAGGAGAAGCAACACAGACAGGGAAAGAAGAAGAAAGGAAGTCCAGAAATAATTCTGGGGGAGATTTTGGACAAGAAATATTAAGAAGTGAAGGAAAACAGCTGAAGGTTTTGGACAATTAAAATGATGCATTTCTCTCTCCTTGGTTCCTCTAAGGTATTCTATAGTAAATATCATATATAAGATGGAATTATGTGATTCTAAGGGCTTATGCTGTACAGTATACTGGTTTCAATGAGTACTGCTTTGTTAAGAAAATATGTTGAGCATTGAACAACACAGAGAAGTGGCAATAAGGTATTTTAAAAACCTTTCCTCTGAGAACAAGTTGAACTGAATGGGTTACCTTGGACCTGAGCTTAAAAGAGTTCATAAAAGATCTCACAGCTATAAGTAACAAAATACCCTGAATTTTTCTTTCTATAGGCAAAATGTTAGAAAGTTGTGCTGCAAATGAAAGAAGATGATGTTCCCATATGTGCTGTGTCTGCACACTGAGTTTTTGTAGCAGCACCTGAGGCAGATAAGAATTTAGACCCAGCACAGAGTCTCTATTGTAGCTGGCTCCAGAAACACTGGCAGTGGGGGCCACAGGGGCTATCTAGCTCTGCTGTCAGGGTTTTCACCTTCACTAGTAATGAACTGACTGCTTAAAAATGTATTTAGTTTCATTGAGTTTGAAAGACCACAAACCATACAAAATCCTAAAGAAAAACATAAACTTGAATCACTCTGAAACATAATTTATTTTTTTTCTGCCAAATCTCCACTAAAGGCACAAACTGCAAACTGATGGATTGACAGATTTACCCCCACAATTCATTTCTGCTCCATGGCTTAAGAAGAATTAGTATTTCTTAGCCAATCAAACAACCTGTAATAATTGTTTCTGTTTCAGATCTGATTTAGCTTTCATTTCTCTTAAATAGCAGCATTTGCAATAAAATCTTTTAAAGTCACTCAACAAGTATTTCTTGGCAAACAGGCTCTTTGTTTCTTTGTTATGGTTGTTTTCTTTAACAAGTTTTTAAAAATCTGATTTTGAATTCCAAATAGACCTTTAACTAGGAAATTCTGTTTTCATTTTAAAGTTGGTTTCAGTTTGTACAGGGTCCTATTCACATTCTATGTTGTAAGGATATGGAATAAGTTTTCTTTTAAATTATCTCCCCAAAAAAGGGAAAAGATACCTTTTAAAAATTGAAATTACATAGGACTAGTTCATTGGATCACCTGAAACGGGTTTGAATCAACCCTGCCATTCACACTCTCACAGTACTGATCATCTGTGTAAAACAACTCTTCTTTGTCAGTGGTAGCCTCCTTGGTTTGGTAATCTCTGATATTCATCTGGTGTACTAAAAGAAACAGTGCTGCTGCAGCAGGTGGTTGTAATGTCACTCTCCACACCAAGGAGCTGTCGCTTACGTAGTGATGGATGAAAAGAGAAGTGCCAGGTTGTCTGGGCCCTTTAGCAGAGGGAGATTTCTAGACACCTCCTAGTTTCATACTACCCACCAAAACAGCCCAGGAATTAAAAGTTCAAAATTAATTATCAAAACAGCAGAGTCATATTCGTTTACTGTTGCACATCTGCTCCTCTGCCAGGTAAGACCTACATTTTGTCAAAGAAAGGAAGCAAATGTTGTCTTTCTCCATATGTCCTTCAAAACTTGAATTTTTTTATCTGCTATGTGTAAATTTCACAACAGTTCTCACAGTGAAATTTTGAGGAAAGAAAAGGGAATTAAAAAGAATTTCAATTACTAAAAAGTCCTGGTCACAAATTCTCCAGTTCTCTCTAAGGCAGTGTTTCAGTTGGCATCTGATTGTGCCAAAAATGGTTATTGCATTTTCTTGATCCACAGACAGGCTTCCCCTCCCTGGCTTGCAAAGCCATGGTTCTCTTTTCTTACATGTTTTTTTGAAATATATACACAAAAAGACTCTACCAAGTCTAGAGAAACAGTGAACATTGCTTATATTTATTTGTCTTCAAAAACATTTATGTGTGTATTACAATTCAAAAATGTTGGAGGTAGTGGAGAAGCCCTCATGACTTCAGTGGGCTTTGGCTCAGTGCCAATGGTATTGCTTGTGTAAACACGCATTTATGCTACTTGTCCCCATTTCGACCTCAGATGGGAAAGAGACTGTTTGTAGGGTGTTATAGAGACTATGGGGATTGCAGCTGAGGTGTGAGATGAGTCTGAACCATGTTTGTGGAGAGATAATGCTTGAAGAAGAAGAAATGAATAAGAAGAAAAGACTAAGAGGGATGGAGTTAGAATAAATGCATATTTAATGAGAAAATGAAAAAGGATGGAGGGAGGGACCAAGAGCAGTAGTCAGGGAGATGAAAAATATGCAAATTTCTTTATGCAATGGAGGAGGTTTCTGTTTGTTGCAGTGGTTCAACACTCAGACTGAATGAAATCAACAAGGAGAGAAAGGCCCTGCTCAGCTGTTTGGTAGAGGAGAGATTCTGTATTACCAGCTTAGAAATGTCAGAAAAAATGAGAAGATGGAGATAGGGGCTGCATTATTTCTTTTTTTTTTTGTGTGGGATAATCATAAATAATCATTTACGATTTTTTCCAACACCCAAACACATACTGGTTGTTTTCTGCACAAATAAAGAAAATACAATTTTGAAAACAGTCTCTCTCTTGTTCTTCCACTGCTAGTCAGGGATTAAATATTAACTCCCTCCAATAATGCTCCCCCCAGCCATTCTATTACAATTTAGTTACACCCCAAGTATGATTTTACGTTTCCCTTGTTACAAGAAACTCTCACTCTGCAGATTCTATATGCTATATTTGGCAGTATAATTACTGTTGCCTTAAGCACTTTTTTCCCTATAGAATATTTCCTCCTCATTTATATTATTACATTCCAGGAGAGTTTTCAGGAGCCATAGTGAGTTTCCTTGTATTGTCTCCAAAAAAAGCCTGGCTTAGGCTATAGCTTCTGAACTATAATAGTGACAAGCCACAGATGTTTCAGAATTGTGTTTAGGCAACATATAATTATTGTTGTTGTTGTTCCTATTGAGCCTCTTGGCTAAAGTCAGGGACAAGGTTCTATTGTGTTAGACTCTGTATTCACATGTAATAAAAATGTACAGAATCCCAGACTAATTAAGGTAGGCACTGCTCCTGGCAGGTGCTGAGCAGTCATGCTAGCTAGACGGAGCATTAAGAACCACCTTACACAGCAGTAGCAAAGACACCTGCCACTTACAAGTAATTTGGGATTACCCAGTGCTCGCCTGTGCTAATGTTATCTACCATGTAGGTGTACATGACTAACAAGCAGTTTTGTGAAGAGGAAAGTCCTTTACTTTTTATTCTTTGATGTGTTATTTACTGAGAGCTGACAATATCCTTAGCTTTTCCCAGAAGAAAAATTCTGAATGCATGCAGAGCCATCCAAGAGAATATGACATCTCACCAGGTTGGAATGGGGGTTGCAAGCCTCATACAGCATATTTCCATTCTACTCTTTCATGTCTATATATTTGCATTCAACATATTATATGAACAGTTGATAGACTTTTTCTTCAGCATTGGAATATCAAATTGAGAAATGGGTGACAATCAACTCTTTTATTTGTAAAATAGACCCACAAGGTTAAACAGTGTTTCCTGCTTAAAGGAAAATTAACGAACACTCTTCCTTGATGTCATGTCTACACTTTCCAACAAAGAAGGTCTCAGATTAACATTTTGGCCCTAGATCAGCAACGTACTTGAAAACATGCTTAACTTTAAGCACTTCCTCAAGTTCCATTGAAGTGTACTGTCAGCACTCAACAAATAATAAATCGTAAAAACATTTGAAGCTAATCCTGCTATAGACCAAATATTATATGCAAAAAATATTTCTTTGTGAAGTCACTCAATGGTGCTTCATCAAGGGCTTAAATGATTTGCTGAACCAGGGTTTCAAATGGGTTTATATAACACAACAAGATCAAATTGCAATGTGTGCTTTTCAAAATGTCGGCCTGATCCTGAAAATTACTAAGTGAGTAATTTAATCAGTGTTTTCAGAGTATAAGTGTAGGCTGAAGCTGAAGCCAGAAGGCAAAGGTGTCAAATCCCATTAACAATTATAATAGGTAGTATAGGTGATTACGGTAGCTTGCCGAGTACCTGCTGAGAGATGCTGACCTTGAGGGATTCAATGCTCTGTACTTCCCAGAAGATACTTGCACTAGGCAGCATAAGAATAGTACAAAGAAGTATCCTAGTCACTAGTCAAATAGATGGTTATTGTTTGTGAAGCTTATCCTGCAAAACTGCAGTTGAAGCTCTGCCTCAGTAGGAGCTGAAGTTCTCCACATGCTGCAGTGCTGGAGTTTGGCTGAATGGCCAGGCATCTGGGTTTTTTTCATTTAACATAGTCAGATGACATTTTAAAGGAATGCCTATACTAAATAACATCACAATTGAGAAGCAGCCTGAATTAGTTCATCTTTTGCTCCTGCTGGTGCAACTTAATTGCTAATGGCTTCCAAGCTCACTAGTCTAAAACTAGATCAGGAAAAAAAGCCCCAACAAAATTTGCACTGTGGTATATAGAGTTTTCCTCATTCTCCAGTCTGAAATACACTGGTGCATGTGCTATGAAGCTCACTCTGGGAAGCTGATCCAAGAATCAGAACTGGCTGCTTCATTTGAAGAACATTTGTTTGGCTGCCTGTGCTGCCCAGCTGCCTGGGGCATGGGTCCCTCATTGTCTCTTTGCAGGCGCTGCTCAGATTGCTTGCGAAACAGCAACCTGCAAAGCACGATAATGAGAAGTTTTGCGACCTTGCTGGGTTATGTTTGCTAGGGAAAGCTTTCTTTGCTGAGTTTCAGGCACTTTTGCCACACAAGACAAATTACACCACGTGTGCCTGTGGGACTGAGAGTTGAGCAGGAGAAGAAATAGAGGGAGGAGGGATAGGAGCGAGGCAAGGGAGGGGAAAAAAACTCAAAGGCTGTTGTGGTTTTCTCACATGGTAATTATTTACTTTTTAACAGCAATACGAAAAGCATGCACCGCTGGAGGTTTGGCACTTCCAGTAGTATTCAGGGGCCACTTTGGGTTCCTCTGCTTTCCTGGAGCATGTAGAAGAAAAGATGCAAGAAGCCTGTGGGCAAAAGGCCTCCTTGATCTCTGAGCCCTTTCCCTGCAGCAGGCTAAGCACAGTCCCTATACACTCTCCAAGGCAGGGCTACCTGATGCAAAACTCACTGCTGTGCAGATAGGCTGATGAGGACCACAGCACGCTCCTTTGCTCTGTACACCAGATGACTGTATCAGCTGAAATAACGCTGTGTGACACAGTCATGCTCAGCTCCTGAAAGAAAAAAAAAAAAAAGCCTTGCTGGATTCTTTTACATTTCTAATAAGTCATGAGAGAGCCAAGCAATGTTAAGCTATGTGCCTCAAGTCTCCGCTGTGCTGGGGGTGGCAGCCATTCCTAGCTCCAGAGTATAATCTGGGAATGCAGCTGCACCCTTCCTCCAAGTAAGTGTTAGAACATGCTCTGTCAGCTGTGTCCCAGCTCTGTCACTTTATTTAGCATTCGAGCATTGTCTGATAGCTTCCAGACACAGTTATGGATGCCCAAGAAAGGCTTTGGGGGAGGCAGGGTACTCTGGTGATCCATAGATGTTGCTGGGAGTATAGGTAGGGCTATGCCAGACACTGCTGAGTATGATACTGCTGGGTTCAGAAATAAAAGGAGAGCAGATGTAGAAAAAGCAGAACTCAGCTGCTTTGCAGGGGCTGAATATGGAGATTCAGGGAATATTAAGAATAGTGAGCTATCTATAATTCATTGTTACTGAGGATGAGCCCTCTGGATACTTAAATGATAAAAAATATATTACTTCCAAGATGTGATTTGCTACATTGTGTTGGGTTTCTATAAGGAGGCAAAAGTCAAGCTGTACGGAAAATGGTACCTTTTAGTTAATCTGATTCTCTTGTCTAAAGCCAGGAAGCCCTAACATTGTATGAAGAAGTTTGTTCTTAGAACCTTTACTATCCGCTAAAAGTATTTTTTCCTTTGAATTTCCTCTCAGAAAAGGTAAACTTTTGTGGATGAAGAGCAATACAGTAAAAAAATTACAAAAAATAAAATAAGTCATCTTGAAGAAGATGCCTAGTATGTAAAAAGAAAAAAGTGATTTTCTTGAAGAAAATACCTAGTGTGTAAAGACTCAGTCTAATGAATCAATTTTTATTAGAAGGTAGTTGGCAACACATAGAAAACTCACATGAACAAAGAATAGATGCTTTGGCTTAGTAGTAATGTAAAAATATTTTAAAACATAGTCACTTTGAGTCAAATAGTTTTCTGGAAAATGTATAGTTTAACCCCTACTAAAGCATATTAATGAGAGTTTCAGCAACTGCATTTCATTATAAAGAAAGAAAATAGAAATATTAAGATTTCTTAAGTTCTAAAAAAAACCCCAAAGACAAATATTAGAAAAATAATCTCAAAAGAGCTGTTAATATTTTCTGTTTAAAACCATGCTCAGTATTTCTTCCCTTTCCCTTTCCCTTTCCTTTTCCCTTTCCCTTTCCCTTTCCCTTTCCCTTTCCCTTTCCCTTTCCCTTTCCCTTTCCCTTTCCCTTTCCCTTT
>WTSP01023823.1:39892-51475 GCA_025331215.1 Actenoides lindsayi
ACAAGGGGCAATGGGTGTAAGCTGGAGCATAAGAAGTTCCACAGAAACATAAGGAAAAACTTTTTCACTGTGAGGGTGACAGAGCTCTCAAACAGGCTGCCCAGAGAGGTTGTGGAGTCTCCTTCTCTGGAGACTTTTAAAACCCATGTGGACACATTCCTATGTGACCTGCTGTAGGTGGTCCTGCTCTGGCAGGGGGGTTGGGCTAGACGATCTTTTGAGGTCCCTTCCAACCCTTAACATTCTGTGATTCGGTGATCCCAACCTGGCTGACATTTGTTCTTCTATTAAAAACTGAAGTATTTAATCTTTTAGGACTGAACATGTGTAACTTTACAATCCTTCTTTCTTTTTTCCTTTTTGAATATTTAACTCCTGTTCTTCAGTTGGGTCAAAATAAACATCTTTCACACGTGTCTCACTAGACTGTTGTTTACTCCTCTTCTACTTCTCAGCTAGCACTTTTCTAAAATCAAAACCAAGAGAATTTATGTCTGAAGTGACTGTAATCTCAAATAATCTGAACTGGCACTCATCTGAAATGTAATGATTCAAATCTGTTGTTCATACCCCACTGTTCTGGTACAAGGCTATCCATGTAAGACAGGAACTTCTAGATGTATTATATTCTCTCAAACCAGAAATAGGAAACATCAAAGTTTAGATTAATTTTTTTTTGCTGCTTTCAGTTGATTTCTATGACTTGTCTATTCTATGGTAATTTGGCTCCCTTTTCTTATGCTTTTATTGTTTTCAGGGGTAAGAATGCTGCTATTGTTACTATTTTTCATTGTTTCCCAAGGCTAAAATTTGTACCTAGGTTTCATTAATACTATATCTAGGTGTTGTGGTTTAACCTCTGCTGACTACTAAACACTGCACAGTCACTTCCCCACTGCTTCCCCCCCTCTACCCCCTCCTATAGGATGGGAAGGAGATTCAGGAGGAAGGAGAAAGCTGAGACCCAGTAGGTTGAGTTAAGGACAGCTTAATAACACAACACAAAGAGACAAGAAAACAACAGTAACAATGAAAATACTAATTAAATAATACATAAAGTGAGCAGTAGAAACTCTGAGACTCTACCCGTATGCAAGACATAGGTTTCCCTGCTCTGGCCATGCACTGAAGCTGCACGTTAAAAACGGATGTCCCTATCACAGGCCAGCCCTCCTCTTATATAGCAGGCAAGATGTCAGTATGGTATCAAATATCCCCATATATGGCTGGTTCAGAGATTTATCCCAGATGTGGCCCCTCCCAGCTACTTTGGCCATCAACTGCTTGTGAAAATTAACCCTATCCTAGCTGAACCCAGGACATTAGGCTTCATTGACACTGTATTTATTTATTATGTTTCATTTATTAAAAAAAAAAAGACACTCTCTAACTGACTTTGAAAACAGAGCCCTCCCACAGTAATTCCTAGATGTCATTCAATAGTCTGCAATCCCTCATCCTGAAATGAAAATCTCTGACTCCCCTCCCACACCACTAATCATCACCCAAAGATTGGGATTCAGAGATCAAGTGATGCCAGAGGGTTCAAGAAGAGATATGCAATAATGTGGATGTTGGTAGCCTTAGCTGTATAGATACTGACACTATTGACTCTTCCAACCATTGTGTTTCCAAAGAGTATTGACAATACACATTGGTTTTGCTCCTGTTTCTAGTAAAGTCATAAAAATCTTTTTACAGGATGATATTTTTCCACAGAAACAAAACTGGCAGAAAGGGAATAAAAATGCGCTGTTTTTTCAAAGAAAGAAAAATATTCAACAGCGTGTGCAGCTTTTGGCCCTTCATCTGTCACTCAGGAAAGTCAAGGTTGTTAAGCAGCACCAAGGGACTGAGGTTCAGTGGGATCCTTTTGACTTTGTAGCCTCTCAGCTTGCATTGACATTGCACTCCTCCCATCACTATCAAAGGTGTGAGCTATATAAGAATTTGTTGTCTGACAGTAGCACCTTTTACATGAAAGTGCCTCATTTTAACTTTTATAATGTCAGTCTTGGTAGCCCATGTATCTTGCTGGCCGACAGGGTTGTGAACAGCATTGAAAGCTATCACTAAAACTCTTCCTTTCCACTAAGAGCAAGACTAGCATGGTTTCCTTTCCCCTGTCAGTACCCTTCTTTGCTTGCCAAGGGTGGGTGAGAGCTGTGCTTTCTCTCATCAGCGTCTACAAATGCATTCCTGCTGAAGAAAGTAGGGAGCAAGAAAAGAATTTATCTTGAAACACAGTTCATTTCTAGGCCAGCTCCTGAGGCAGTGCTCACACACGCTACCCTTAATTTGAGAGAGACTTCAGTGTTACATGTTAGTTCTTTATTCAGAAGGGCAAAATCACAGCCAAAAGTAGTATGAGATAATAGAAGGTATCACATACTGCTTGTGGTTTCATAGTATCCAAACTCTTCCAGACTAGTTGGATTATGGGCAGTTCTAAGTTAATAAAGCCAATTTGTTTAAAAAGAAATTACCCATTTGGCTCATGTTGATCATTCAGTTGGTCTTATTTTTCCACGAGGCAGAACACATCTGCATCCAATTAGTATATTAGTTGGAGTGCCTCTGCACTGCTACATTATAGTTCCTGTGCGTAGCTTGAAAAATTAGGTAGGATGTAAACTCTTCTCTCATCTTATTGCAAATCAGGATAGGCTTTAATGGAGCCATGGAATCCAGTGGGTGAGAGGAGAAAGAGGGCAAGAAGTGGGGTGGTGAATACCAACAACATTCAGCTCAGATCCTTGAGCTCAGTGAAGGGTTTTTTTGTATTAAATGTAGGTCTTACAGTTGTTTTCTGTGAGATCAAAGTAAAGACAATATCTGTGTTAAAGGAAGTTAGTTTAGGCTTTGCATGGTCATAAATAGAGCACTATTAGTGCAGAAGAATAGTACATTGCTGGCTCCGTGCTTGTGTTTGCCTTCTCTTTGTCCCTCCAAATCCTGCTGTGGTAATCAGTGACACAGAAATATCAGTTAAAGATACAATTAATACAATTAAACCAGTGTAATTAGCTCCTTAGATGCTGGTTTGTATTTAACCTTCTTTATTGTGCAACCACACTCTTTCTTTCCAAATGGCCAGCCTGTGAGGGTTTGCAACTGCTCCAGGACAAAGGTGGAGTTTAACAGGAGTCAGACACCTCATAGCTGTACTAAGGGATAAGCAGCATAATTATGACAACAGATGTTAAGAGAGTTGTAGGAAGAGGTAAGCTTCAGGCTTCAGAGTGTGTTTGAAATAGAGGAGGTTGAAATGATAGCCCCCAGGGGCTTGGCAGGGGACAAGAGATTGGAGAGGGGTGCAGCTTCCTTTCATCACATGGGTCTGCCTAGACCAGTAGATGAACTGCTTTCTTTTGCCTAGCAGGACAGCAGTAAACTATGAGCTCTGCTTTTTACAGGGTGCATAAAGAGATGGTGGGAGCTGTCTGTAGTGAGTCAACTAGCTCTTATACAGGCAAGGCCTGGGTTACCTCCCTGGTCTGAATGAGAACTTGTCAGAAATTATGTCCTCCTGCACTACTTCCCTCCTCCAGCCTTTCAGTTTGGTGATTCACCTTCAGTGCTTGTCTCTGGCACACTTCCCTCCTTGCTCTAAGGTGAAGTAAAGATAAATCATTGTACAAACTGAAGAGCAGAGTTCAGTTGTCGCCTGACTGGCACTGCTCCTCCATGTGTGTTCAGGGAAGTGAGGTGAGGGTTGGAGTCATCATCTCTGCCCTGGTGGACCCCTGTGTGCATCCCACAGGTGCATAGCACCAGGAGAGCAGACCTTGACAGAGCCTGGCAATGCATCTTACCCATGGACGCCTGTGAATACTCAACTGTCACACATACAGTGCACACAGGCTTCTTTTTGGCAAAGGTCTAATGAAGGCAGCCTCCTTCAGTATGGGGTAAAGAGAAGTCACATCTTTAAGAGACTCTGAGTGCTTGTGTTAGGCAAAAGCTGGTGTTGCTTAATGCACAACACCTACAATTCGGATGCTGAAGAAAGCATCTATCAGACTTCTTGGCTCTCAGTGATTGTGGAATGACATGTTTTGTGAGGAATAAAAAGAAAACAATGTGAGAATGCCTTGAATGGTTGAAACTTCTAGGAATGTGAAGGTCAAAATACTTAAACAGCTTTACACTCCGGTTGTGCAATTGGGATGCACATGCAAAAGAAAAGTATGGGAAGATAATGCTGTTTCTGACAACAGTTGGTGCTACAGAACTTTGGGAGCAATTCAGATGCTTACACATAGGTGCTTTGTGCCATTTTTGACACTGTAGAGTATCCAAGAGTGATCATTCCAAAGTGAATCATTTCCTAGGTATTTTTATTATGTTTCAGTTAATATTGGTGAAGGAGGCCAAGAATGAAACTGCTGGTATGCTTACAAGCCCAGTGCAACTAAGCCATACATCACAGGCTAAAACTTACTACCTTGGTTTACATACCCAACATAGCTCTTTCAGAAGTTATCTAGGAAACCAGAATAGTAATTCTTTCTTGAGAGCCCAGAGAGGAGTAGTGTAAGAGTATCTGTCCACAACAGATGAACCCCAGGAAGAACAGATTTACCTGTTGCTCAACAGAAGACCAAGGGAGACATTGGAGTGCATGTAGCAGCATAGGGCAGCAGAGAGGTAAAGAGTAAGTATTTTTGGATGGAGATGAGTCTGGAGATGACGATCCTCCTCTAGTGACTGCAGACAAGCTTAAAATAGAAGGCTTAAGCTAAAAGGTCTCTCTTTTAGATGACGGTGCACAAGCACTCTCCCACCAAATGAGTACCACTGCACTTTAAATTACAGATCTCAGAGAGGCTACACAGTTTTAACCTTGTTCATTTTTTCCTTTCTCTGATTGAAAGAAGGTGATGTGAAAGACTGTAACTTTGGAAGCTTCTAGCATGAGGCAGCTGGACCAGTTGTTCTCTGCAGACGCTTTTGTTCTCCAGGGCTGGTGGCCTGGAAATCTGCCACTGCAAGAAGCTGATCTCCCTCAGCCTCCTCACTGCTGAACAGCTGCTGAACATGAAAAATGAAACTGAAATCTTGTTCCTTTCGGTTAGATGAATTTTCTGATAGGTGTCAGGAAATGTCTGAAATGTAAAATAAACTGTTGTCCTTTCTTTTCTTAAAGTTTTCATAACAGACTGTAGCAGACAAGGATATTTAAATATTTTTATAATTACTTTCTTTTCTTTCTTTCAATTCCCACAGATATTCACATAGAAACATGGCCAAAAATTGATTTGAACAAGTTTTCCCTTTTTTACATGCCACCTGACATACATTAAATTGTGCAAAGTAGCTCATGCTTAATTCCATATCTAACCAAATTGTGTTTAGTGTCGAGTCATGCATGCCAGACTCTATTAAAGGCAGTGGTTTGTTTCTTCCTAAGTTAAGGCAGTCTGGTAAGATTGAACACAAGAAAAGTAAACTGATTCTTATGGCCCACTGTAGACATTTCCACAGAAATCCACCTAATCTATTTCTCTGGATTCATCCAATGAATTCTAAAATTGCAAACACCCATTAAGTAAGATGGGGAAGAAGGAATACTGAAAATGAAAAGTCATTAAAGAAACATTTCAGCTGCTACTTAAAATTGGCACCTTCCTCAATCAGCAGCTATTTGTTTGATGGGAGAAATGGATGGAGCAGAAACCAAAAGAAGATATTTTCCAAGGCTAAAATATAATTATTCACACAGTTTTTACTGTAAGAAAATGATGATTTGGCACATGCACTCTAGTTGTGCCTATACATGTCTTCTCCAGAGTGGACAAGACTCAAGCCAAGGGGAAAGAGAAGGATAGCTATGACGTGAGCCGTGGCACCAAATCACACTCGGTGTTGTTGCACTGTTTCACTCTTCTAAAGATAATTTCTTTCTCCAGTCCTAGGAGTATGAAATTGCTACTGAATTGTCTAAGCTATTCTTCAGGCAGAGACCTTGAGAAGAGTGGTGGCTCTTTCTCTGCTCACTCAAGAGATGACAAGAAGTAATACATATCACTGAGGGGAGTATTACTGAGTAATGCATTTTATCTGAGGTGAGACCTTCTCACTCTCTAGAACTACCTGAAAGGAGGTTGTAAAGGCATGGATGCCAGGATGCCGACCTCTTCTACCAAGTAACAAGTGATAAGACAATAGGAAATGGCCTTAAGTTGTGCCAGGGAAGGTTTAAGTTGGACTTAGGAAAATGTTTTTCACTGAAAGGGTTATCAACCATTGGAACAGGATTCCCAGGGAACTGGTTGAATCACCATCCCTGGCTGTATTTAAAAGTCATGTAGATATATATGGTGCTTAGAGACATGGTTTATAAGTGGACCTGTATGGTAGGGTTATTGGTTGGACTCTATGATCTTGAAGGTCTTTTCCAACCAAGATGATTTTATGATTCTTATTGTAATTACTAGGATCATAGCCAGGTCCCTTGTGATAAGATTTTTAGTAGTCTCTAAGAGATGTAGAGTTCAAGGTATACAAACATCTGTATCTTTCTGTACTTTGGTGATTCCTTTCCAATAACTAGTGAAGAAATACAGGTGCAAAAGAACCATTGTTTCATATCTACAGCTCTGTTGTAGAGGTGTAATGCTTCCAAGATTATCTCCTGAATCTAAAGAAAATCTATCTTGGTCTTATTAATAAAACACGCATAACAAAAATAAATGAAAGTAAACAAACAAGGAAATAAAAACAAAATTACATTTCAGAATTTTTATTTTATTTTACAAAAAATTATTTTGCAGTCTTCTGAATCACAGGAAACTGCACTGTGTTTTTAAAAACTGCCTAGCAGGACATTAATAGCAAATTGGAGTTTGCAGTTCTATGTTTAAAATTTAATATCTTAAAATTATACTATTTTTTTGCTGTTGGATCCTTACTAACTTCAGAAGAATCCATCTAACGAGAAAGAATGGTTTTAATTATCTTTAGTAGCACTGAAATTTGTACATAGTTTTATTAATAGTATAAGGAGATTGTACTGAAGTTCCCTTGGCATAAAAGCCAACTTAGGAAGTACAAACTAAAGGTTAAAAATAAGTTAAAAATGCTTATGTAGAGGACTCATTTGTTTTCTGTTAGCACCAATGACTTTTCAAATATAAGCATTTTCCTGTTAGTCGAACCACCTGAAAAATACATGAAATTAAAGAGCAAGAGAACATATTGGTTTTCTTGTTCAATGCTCCTCTGAAGGAAAAATTGTTATGATAACCCACCATTGACCAAAACACATGTCCTTAGTATGAATAAAAAAACCAAAACAAAACAAAACAAAACAAAACAAAACAAAACAAAACAAAAAAAAACACAAAAAGCCAGTCAAACCCAGGCTTTCACAAATTATAGGACAGGAAGGTCGATTTGACCTGGTCAAATACCCTCTTGATATCTAAGAAGCAGATCAGTGACTTTAACTGCATCAAGGTGTACAAATGGATTTCATTACATTTTGCTTTCATCATTATCAGAAAAGTTTTACCCTTTAATAAAAACACTGTGATCTCATTTTATTATTTCCAGGAGCTACTCCTTTTCTATTGGCCAAATTTAGGGGCAGAATTTGAAATCTACTTTTAAGTGAAAAATTTGGCTAGCATATCTAGCTGTACAAAATGTTTGTAATATCCATATATATCCTGGGCTGCCTGGCTGCTCTCTAGAAAATGTTCTGATTATTTGGCAGTTTTATCTTTGTCTACAGATACTTTGAGTAGTGGAGTGTTATTACATTCTGAAGAAAGGATCTTTAGGAAGCATAATCAATGTAATATGACTTTGATAGCTGTTATAGTTTTTAACCATGAAGAATATTGTTCAAAATATGGACCCTTATGAAAAAAAAACAAACAAAACAACAAAAAAAAAACCCAACCAAAAACCCCAAAATCAATTCCTAAATAGAAGAAAACAAAAAACCGAATAACAACAAAGCAAACAACAAAGAAACGAACAAAAAAAGTCCAAAGAAAGTTTTAAGATTAAATGATCAGTGTTTATTTCCTTTCTTGTTGACTACTGTATCTGATGGTAGATCATCAAAGTAGCCCATCCACCTTTTAATTTAGTGGTTACAGTTATTGTGGTGGTGGTTATTATTATGTTGTTGTCAACAAAGATTATAATCCAAGGTTCCCTAGCAAATGCAGGCACTAAAGAAGCTTACAGTTATTTGCCCATTTCCTTAATTTACTATTGTTTCTCACAAAATAGAACTGAACAAACTTAGTCTTAGTTCATAGTCTTGTAACTACAGCAGTCTCTTAGAAAACAAAAAATACGGCTTAACTACCTGAGAAGACATTGTAAAGAGGTAGGTGCTGGTCTCTTCTCACAAGTAACTGGTCATAGAACAAGAGGGAATGGCCTCAAGCTGCACCAGGGGAGGTTTAGACTGGATATTAGGAAATTTTTTTTCACTGTAAGGGTTGTCAGGCACTGGAACAGGCTGCCCAGGGAGGTGGTTGTGTCAACATCCCTGGATGTGTTCAAAAGCTGTATAGATGTGGTGCTTGGGGACACGGCTTAGTGGTGGACTTGGTATAGTAGGGTTAATGGTTGGAGTAGATGATCTTAAAGGTCTTTTTCAACATAGATTATTCTATGATAAATCATTGATCTACAGAAGACTTGAATGTGAGTCTCCAGGTGGGTGTTTTAAGCACATTAGCTGGGAGAGCCAGTCCCCTCTTCCTTCACTGCTGAGCATAAGTAATGGGGTTTACTTGCCTATTACCAAAGGCTCTGAAACCAAACAGACACCAGGCTGTTTCTCCCTTGCTGAGAGTTATCCAAGTATTTCTTAGATTTGCTTTAATGGCAAGAAGGTTAAAATAATAAAAATCCCCAGAGGTCACCCAAGCTGTCTGTCCTGCTTTTGCAGATTGTCCCACCTGGGCAAGTGGGTGGCCTAGTTCTGATGGTCTGTAGTGACATCAAGAATTTCACATTAAGTGGCTTATAGATAGAGATGTGGATGTGTATGTATACATATATATACACATGCATATGCACATATGTGCACATACATATTTATTTATCAGTGAGGGAGCACTACTTACCTCTGACAATCTGGCTGGAGAACATACCCTCAATATGCAGGTATATTCTATGCCTGAGCTAGATGCACAGTGTTCAAGCTTACTTTCCAGGACTACAGTAATTATGCACCTTCAGTTCAGAATGGGGCAGGGATAACTTCCATTCTCTGAAGACTATGACATCCTAGATGTTCCTGCCCATGGTGTGGGGTTGGACAAGATGATTTTCAAAGGTCCTTTCTAATCCAAACCGTTCTATGATTGATTCTATTATCCATTCATAATGCAGCCTGAAATGTGAGAGTCAGGGCTAAGATGGAAAACTGGAGAAAGTCTGCATCTGCTACCAAGTTATCAAAGCAGTTGTCTGGATTTGGTGCATGTTGAGTTGAAGCAGCTTCTCCTTGTATTGGGTGTGATGGTGCTACAGTGCTGCCGGATGCATAATACCATAGCTTAATGCCAAGGTATTCCCTCCCAGTAATCCTTGCTCCTCATATGAGCTCTCTTAACTTTCTGACACAGCCCGTTCTCGCAGGTGGATTAAAACTGGGCTGTTGTTTCCTCACTGGGAACACATTCTTCTTATATTAGGTGCTAGAGTTTCAAACTGGAGACTCCAGGAGGCAGCACTTTTGTCCATGGCAATATAGAAGTGAAATTCTCTTTGTGACTCCAGAGGAAGATTTTCAAAGGTGAAAATGACAATTCTTTACCTAATTCCAACCAAAAGTCTGTCTTTGAGAGGCATTAACTAAAATAAAAGACCACATAAAAAAGGTTTTATTCTAAGTAGTAGCTTTCATATACTGAATATGTTTCTAGGTGCTTTAGTCGGTAGGAAACTATTTCCAATGGTCATGTAAGATTTAATCAAGTGACCATCAAAATGAGGACAGAGCATTCTCAAACACCTTTAATCCACCACATAGTTTTATGGGATGCCAACACTTGGGTTCTAACAACGAGGACCGTCGTCAGACAGAGAAGAGTTTGAAAGTAAATTGATAGCTCATCACAGTAGCAGTTTGTTTTCTAGCCTGTTGGTAGAAGCATTTTAGACTTCTGAAGTACCAATGTGTAATGCAACTGCCATGTTGCTGAATACACTAGCAATTCTACATTTGTTTTCCTGAATTTCAATATTTCAGCAATATTTCAGGTAGTATTTCCCAAATAGTGTTATGTGCACTGTAAACCACATGTGTTCTGTAATTTTATGATCTATATGGGACATGGTAGTCTCTACATGTCCATATACAAACTTATTAACCTATGTCCTTGCATGCCTTTGAGTTTTGCTGCAGAAAGCATTTTGCCTCTGAGTAAACAAGTCAGGGAGTTAGGATAGTGTTTACAGTTTCAGATGTCATTACAGTCAGTTTTCCAGAGGACAATAAAGTCCCAAAAGGTGATACTGACTTCAGGATGATAATGTTGTGCTGCTTGGATATTGCTTTGTGGGATAATGATTGCTGCTGATTACAAACCAGTGTTTCCTCCCAGCATTCAGTGATTCTTCAAAAAAGCACCCAGAAAAAATCCTGGGGAACACATTTGCCATTTTTGAGGCTAGTGCATAAAATCAAAACTTTTGTGGTTACAGTTTTTTCTTTTCTTGCATATTATTTCCAAAACAGTTTAACAAGCACGTTGTAACTCTTCAAATGCACTCACAAATCCCAGCAAGTGCATAAGCTACTCAGCCAAAGCCAAAGTTCCTCATGTTTGTAATTATCCCTTCCACGACTTGCTTCAACTCAAAAAGGAAGACACATAGGAAAAAGGACATCATCTGTCATTCATCTGTCAATGTAAACTGTGCATGTATGCACCATTGCAAGGAACTATTAAATGTATTAAACAATGCAATCTTCATAAGTGGCCAACAGAGTCATCTTGACAACAATGGCATTTTATTTTAAGGTACCTTCTACAGCAAAATTTTCTCCTTTGGATACTCTGTATTTATTTTCCATTCTGTAATCCGCAATAAATGGTGTCACCTAGGTGTTTATGTATTTATGCCTTTTATTCTAGCCTTCATATTATTTAACTGGGAACACTGTTTCCCAGGCCAATGGTTAACAGACAGTTCTTCATTCAGTCTACCTGATGCTTTCTGATTTGTTGTTATCTACTAGCTTTGATTTACTTAAACCTTTGTGTCTTTATCTGTTATAGGTCAGCATTAGGATCCAATCCTATAAGAATTGTGAAGTTTAGTGGCAGATTTAGGAGAGTGCTTAAGTTCTCACATAACTTTAAGCTCATTAGTTCTAAGCATTCAAGTGCTTAGAAGCAGAAGTATGTTCAAGAACTCTACTGATTCTTGGTGATAAAGTCTACAATACTTAGCAGCTAAGTTGACTTCAGGAGCTTAGCTTCATCAGGACTGTGGAAAAGACCTCTAGAACAAGTGTCAGATTTCTGTTCTGGATTCTGCCCAAAGTTATCCTGGGTAAGATGCTACACCTCTGTTTCCTCACCCTTTAAGGGAAGTGAAGAT
>WTSP01023824.1:0-19622 GCA_025331215.1 Actenoides lindsayi
ACCTTTCTATTCCCGTCCACCGGTGTGTCCCGACTTACGTGTTGTGGGTGTGGGGGGGGGGGGGGGGGGGGTGGTTTGTGGTTTTTTTTTAATGAGATAACATTTATTGGTTTGGATATGAAATGCTTCTAGGTAACATTTTCTTATGAGAGACTGTCATATAATTAAAATTCATTGCTAGCAATTCAAGATGTTGTGAACAGATTCAATGTCATTCAAGGCTTTTTCCTCCTTCAAAGATTACAAAACCATTTGCAATGTATTCATCAAAATTAAATGTCTGGAAAAACATACATCTTCTGTTGAAAATGGAACTATGGTGTTACTTATGTAATGACTGATGTATCGTTAAAATGTGCTAATTGTTTGATTGCAATTTAAAATTAATTAGAGGGTGCCAACTTCTGAATGTGAGTGACCAATATCAAAATAGTAGGCTGATTAAACAGGGATGTTCTGGAAAAAATGTATTGCAAACTGCATGACCCTCCAAAGTACAGGAATTTGAAGGGGAATATAACTGATATGGACTCTGAAAGGGTGGTAGAAATCTGAACTGTGAGAGGGTTTAACTTGCACAAGTCCATGATAACTTCCCACTTTCTATCTCACTAGAATTCATGTGGCCATAGATTTTAATCTTATTTTCACCATATGCATACTATGGAAGGATGAAGTATGAGGTTTTCTCTACATCATAAACAGGTCAGGAGAACAAGAAATTCGAACAGAAGAGATCTTTTGTAAGAACTGAGAGGTTCTTGCTGGGACCTGTGAATCATTTGGGGTGGAACAGTAATGGCTCTTAGTCCAGCTTTGCCTTTGCAGCATTAATCTTCAGGTGCTTTGAGGTCTTTTGCAATCCTTGGGCAGTGCTGCATGCATGCTCCTCCTACATTGTGCATGGCCATGTTTAATGGAAAGGGTGCAAGCACCTCCTGTCACGCTTCACACCGTCTGGATGGGAGCCACTTTGGTGTGGAGTATAAGTCATTTAGTTAGCACAGAACTGTGCTGTACTTACTAAATTAGGTGATGTGTTACACAATTAGCTCGAGCTTTGTACCACTCCTGACCCAGACAAGCTCAGGTCTCCTGAGCTCAGGAGCTTAATGAAGGGGTCACTTGGATCTATCTGAAACAGTCACTCAAGAAAGTTATCACCCCAAAGTCATGATAGGGAGCTGCCTCAAGAAGCTATCAGGAAAAGCCGTCTGTAGAAAAGAGTCTAAACCCTGGCCCTTGGAAGCGTTAAATGTCTGACATTGGACCACAGGGAAGCAGCTTGCCTTGTTCAACATTCTCAGCTGTGACTCTTTCCAAATTTAGGCCTCTAAACTAGATATCAGTTCCTTATGAGAATGAGACCATAAAAACTGCTGTGCTGGATCAGCCAGAGTACCTTGTCTTGTCTCAGGCTGCAGCTGATAGTTGACATGTACAGAAAAGTGTGAGAAAGGGGCAAGCATTATGAACTGAACTCAGATCAATTTGTTTCCAGAAGAATTACAAAACCTTATAATTAGGCACAGGGTATGTGAGCGAATTTCTCCTAATGAAAGTCTTTCATGTGGGTTAACTAATTGAATACTCACTGGGCCAGAGTGGAGACCTAAATTGTCCTTTTCATTCCCACATCCTGATGATCAACTAGTCCTTAGCTTCTTCTGCATTACCCTAAATATTAATTATTTACATGGAAGATTTTTGTGGAATTTCTATGTATTTTTAAAATTAACCCATCTGTTCTATTTCACACTATTTTTAAACTTCTGTTGGTATTTTAACATTTTGTTGTTTATAAATGTTCTTATTGTGGTTTTTTTCTTTTTTTCTTTTTTTTTTTTTTTGTAAATGATTCAATTTTCTTCAGAAAATTGCAAGAACCCTTTAATGGTTCTTAAAATATTCTTCATCCTCATCACAATTTAGTTGAGTGTTTGAAAAATCTTCTGCATTTGATGGCAAGAACTAAGAGCAAACTAACATTTTGTGGTTTTTTTGTGCACCCTCTGCTACATAAGTTATCTACATTCTTTGCATATTCCTCAAAAATATCGTGCCTTTATTTTATTTTAGGTTACATTTGTCAATAATCATATTGTTATATAATAATAATAATAAAATCTGTGTATTGAACCAGTACTCTTTAGGATCACAGAAAGTGTGTGTTTGATAACTTGGTTAATAGACATTGTGTGGGTGCTGCGAAAGTGTGAGCTCTATCTGAAGAGAGAAGAAATATGAAGCCTTACCAGAGGGTATAGCTTGTCAGTCACTTGCTACAAGGGATACAGTGTATAAAAATTCTCAGCCAGGACATCCTTTCTAAGTGTTTATCTGTATACTAGTTGTTTTAAAGTGGTGACAACCAGTATAGAAAAGCTAAATATATTAGAAGTGATGCAGAATTCAGTGCTGCCGACTGAAAAGTCCTGAAAAAGAGGGTTGGTTTTTTTTGATTTTTCAGGCTTATTTTACCAAATATAGAATCTTACAATCAAAGAATGGTTTGGATTGGAAAGGACCTTAAAGATCATCTAGTTCCAACCCCTCTGCCATGGGCAGGAACACCTTCCACTAGACCATGTTGCTCAAAGCCCCATCCAACCTGGATTTGAACATTTCCAGGGAGGAGGCATCCACAACTTCTCTGGGTAACGTCTTCCAGTGCCTCACCAATCTCATAAAGTCTCCCTGGATGAAAGTTCACATGATTGCAAGTGCTCAGTTAACACATTCAAACAAGTCATCCCTTGTTAGTGGAGACACTTTCTCACACAGCACAGGGAAGAAGTAATGTCAGACTATTTAAATAAACCCACAAACTCATTTTTTATTTTTACAGATGTCCAGCAGCCCATAGATAGTTGGTTCACTATCTGTACCTTCACTGACAGGTAATAACATTTTAAAATAAACACTCACTCACGTGCACATGCTCCAAGAGAGATAAGCTGAGGTTGGATGAGAAAAGCAGCTTCTGAAGTGCGCCACTTGGGTAATTTTGAGGGCTGAAATAAGCTGATCATTTAGAATTTGATACAGCAGAATTCTTGTGGGACTATGCCTTTGATTAGTGTTCATGGAATGACGTATATTTTTAAGTAGGCAGGTGCAAATGTATTACAGCTTTTTTTTTTTTTTTTTTTGTCTTTACATATCTCAAAAACTTCATAAAAAATGGCTCAACATCTACATTTTTCCCGGAAAAACCACTAAAAACTCTAGAGCTTCATGTGAGCAAGGCCTAATGTATTTTAGCAGGACACGCATATAGTCTGCTGACATAGCTATTTGCAAAAGCCAGTCCCAAATTCTTGACACTTCACCTCCACCCACATAGCATTCTCCTTTGATTTGACAGGCAGACAGACACACACACAAACACACAGAGAAAGAATGCCAAAAGCCTCCTAATCCTGAATGCTTTAATGAATGTTTGAGGTTCTAGTAAACCAGAGGGACAGTGTGATGAATAAGAAATAGTTTTTGCCCTATTATCCTGGTTTGAATTAGAACAGAATTAAATCTGTTCAATGATTTTACTTTTCAGCTCAGTCTCTTCTAACTAACTGCACTTTCTGAAGTTAGCAGCCTGTTTTCACAGACAGTCTCTGCTTCTAGCAGTGATAACACCCAATGTTTAGAATTAGTACCAAGGACTCGTGTGCAGAAAAGCTCTTGCTTATGCTTGCTCCTGTGCAGACCAAGGCCACTGCTGGATCTTGTGTACCACACTGGGGGGTGCAGAAAGTAAAAGGCTGCACTTGCAGGGAGGATTAGACAGGACAGGTGACCCCAAACTCTGACCAATGAGATATTCCATCCCATATACGTCTGTCTCATCCCACTCAGTGGACAACAAGGGAGGTATATCATTATGATTCTCTGAAAAAGGCTGTCCCTGCACAGCAGGGCTGCAGAGGTGGTAGAGTCATGACAATGACTCGGAGGAACAATACAAAACAATTTATTGGGTGCCCTTGAGAATAATCAATAAATGGTGTAGACAAAGGTGTTTGGGTAATAGAGGCTATTTTCTTATCAATTAGTTTAAGGCACAACTAAGTATCAAGGAGAAGAAAGGAAAAATAATTAGACAGAGGAGGAAAGGAGAAGATGGTGGGAAAGAGAGAGTAAGATAGAAAGATCTCACCACCCTTGGATCCAGTGATGTCTCATGGAGTCTACCCAAATCTTGTGTTCTTTGGTGGTGGTGGGTGCACACAGATGAATAATTTTCTATTTCTTTATACTTTTGGTATATGGGTGACATCCCCAATTTACATAGGAAGCATAGGGATGGTCCTAATTTGCATGAGCCCCTTCTGATGCAGTGTCCACTACAGACATCCCTTGGTGCAGTCACAGTAGCTAGCAGAAGAAATTAACTCAGGGAAAAGACATGTCCCGCCTATGCAGAATTTATGTCCTCCTGTTAATTTATCTACAAGGACCCAGGGGAGGATGGCAGAGCCATTGAGGACTACTGAGAGCCATGGACACCTTCTGCCTTGAGGCAGGCCTTGCTCATTCTCTGTGCAGATCTTATCACCACACAAGGTTTGAGACATCAGTAGCTGGGCTCTTATATTCAGTATAAAGCTGAGGGATCACAAGAGTCAAACCCTCTTATTCAATGGCCAGCGTCCGAGGAGGACTCTGTCCCTTCTGCCTTCGATTTATATCCATGTGTTCCTGAGTCCAGCTCCAGAGTCCAGCTTCTGAATCCAGTTCCCATCTGCTGCTGAGTTTAGTCTGGGACTGCCTCCATGCCTGTTCCACAGCTTCAGTGTGGACTGTGACGTACTTGCCACTGGGGTAGTTGGGTTCAATACTACTCTACAACTACCTGAAAGGAGGTTGTAGTGAGGTGGATATTGGTCTCTTCTCCCAAGTAACTAGCGATAGGATGAGAGGTAATTGGCTTAAGTTGCACCAGGGGAGGTTTAGATTGGACATAGGAAATATTTCTGTACTGAGAGAGTAGTGAGGCATTGGAACAGGCTGCCCAGGGAGGTGGTGGAGTCACCATCCCTGGAGGTGTTAAAGAAAGTGTAGACATGGCACTTCAGGACATGGTTTAGTGATCATGATAATGTTGGGTAGACAGTTGGACTTGATGGTCTTAGAGGTCTTTTCCAACCTTAATGATTCTGCAATAAAGTTTTTTTATACATTTATTTTTATTGCTATTATTTTTCCTTAAAGCTGTTTTACTTTTGCAATCTGTAATTCTCTCTCCTTTATTCCCTTTCTCTTCCCCTTTGGGAAGGGAGAGGGGTTAACAGAGAGTTTCTGTCACTCATTTAGTGCCTGACTCAGCCCTACCCTTTGACACTTATGTAGAAGACAAGGAGCTCTGAAGCAGACTTGATTTTGGTTTTGTAACAGAAATCTTCTGTATACGCCTTTTTTTGCTATTGAATTCTGCCAAGAATAGCTATGGGCCAGTGCAACCTTAAATCTTGTGTTTATTTATCGTTAGGAAGAAGCCAAACAAAAATGT
This sequence comes from Actenoides lindsayi, assembly GCA_025331215.1. Taxonomy (NCBI): domain Eukaryota; kingdom Metazoa; phylum Chordata; class Aves; order Coraciiformes; family Alcedinidae; genus Actenoides; species Actenoides lindsayi. The sequence goes on from WTSP01023824.1 coordinate 5,513, forward strand.
CTGCCAATTACTTCAAGCCTGTCTGTGACCATGTGCATTCCTCAAATACATTGTTTTTGAAAGAAGAATAAAGTCTGATGACAGCCCTTCAATCCAAACCCTTCATCTGTAGCCTTCTGGCTTGTTTGTGAACTTCAGGTGCAGCAGTGGGTCTCAGCTGCTCACTGGCAAAAGGCAGGTGCCAGTGAGTGTTGCAGAACAAAAAGTGTCCTCTCAAACCTTGCTCTCTTCTCAAAGCCTTCACCCAAGGCCTTAGCTTCAGGATTTTTGTATTGATTGTTTCCTCAATCCTGAGAGGTCATATCACCATTATAGCATTCAGTGACTGGGTTTGACATTTCTGGCTAGGAAATAAAAAATATCTGAAGGAAAGTTCCAACCTTTGGCAATTTGTTTTCTGATGCTAACGGAGGAAGACATCTTTCAAAGCTTATGCTGAAAAACACAACTGAGAAAGACACATTTGAAAATAGTCTGGTAGCTGGGGCATTCATCAGCACTGTAGGAAATTTAGGATGAGTTTCCATCTTGTTCTTTAAAGAGAGCCATATTCAAAAGCAGTTCTGTCTCTCAGACCTGATGTTTCCACTAGTCAGTCCATCCTGGATTCAAGGAACCTTCCAGATGAAAAGTGAGTAAAAGAAAATATGTTCTGTTAAATGGTTTTGTTCAAGCAAACTGATGTTTTCATGTGGAAGAAAATACTTAAGTGAAAAATTCCTGGTCCACTTCAGAACTGCAAAGAAGATGACATTTCCTGTGTATAAGGACAATATAGAGTCAGCTGAGGCAATACTACATGTAATGAACACAGCACTTGATGACTTCCATTGAAATTAAAGGCAACTTTTTAAATTAATGACATTTTATCAGATACTAGTATATTTGGTAATTACCTACAAGGATATTTTCTGGGAAGACAAGGAAAAATAAGTACTTGGTACAAGATGGATTTTGAGTCACTTTGAAAAATAGCTTGTTTCATTTCCTTAACTTTCAAACTCTTTCCTTTGTGCCAATTTCTGGCCAGTTAACAAACAAGACTTAATAAGCAAGACAGATGAAAAATCAGAGACTGAAGCTGTAAAACATGTATCACATGAGGTAACCCTTTTTTTGGTAAAATGATGTCATGTATTACACTTCCTTTAAAAGTCAGAGAACAAACATTTCAGAGAAGAGGATTGATCCTGTGAGCACATCTGCCTTCTGCTTTTCTTGAGTGCCTGAGCTCTCGCATTGACCTGTAGTCTCTACTATAATCAAAACTTAAAGTGGATAATGGTGGCAAGGCTGAGCTCCTAATCATTTTTTTCCCCTGAAGAAACAGCTGTAGTCAGTAGGAATATACAATTTCACACCATAAAAAAAGACAGAATTTGACAAAAACAGTACAGCAACTCCCTCTTCTTAAAAACTAAGACAATTTTAAAATAACCTGAAGCTTTAGTATTAAGTGTGCATAAATACAATTATGTTGAATAAACAATACATTGCTGTTAAGATGATCCTAATGAATGACTTCCTATAGTCATAGTGATAGTGTCATGTGGATGTAGGATATCTGGGAATATATGGTGTAGAAGTTGCAGTTACTCATGGACTGTTGAAATATTTTAGTATAGACAAGGTTATAGACACTTACTCAAGACCACCCAGGAAGCCTGAGGTGAAGTATAGTTTTCAGTTTGCAGGCTGCCCAGATTTGTTGGCTAAAGAAATTATGCTTGTTCTTGGTACGAAATGTACAGTCTGTTGTGGAAAATCTACTCATATTTTTCTCCTACACTCTAAAATATCTGAGGAATGGTGCATGACCATATTTAGCTGAATGATTAGGACAGAGTGCAAAACTTGAAATATTTTTTTTTTTGTGAGACAAAGTCAAGTTTGTAAAATAACAATTCTTCACACAAACACTTTTGTTGGAATTAAAAAAACCTGCTAAACTTACTTAACTGGAATAAGTGTAGTTATCTTTCCAAATAGATAGCCGTATGAAAACGACCCTGGCACTGTTATATATGCAGTATTCTTGACATCTGGGAAAGCTCAAGTTAAATGTTTAAAGACAGCTGCTTTTTAATTATTAGCACAGAGAGGAAAATGAGATCCTAAGTTTGTCATCCTGCCCTCCTGTGAACGTGCAGAAGCAGCCAACAACCATTCAGCTTTACCTTTTTCTTTGTTAGTAGTTCAGTGCCAGAATAATTACTCTTTGTAGCCAGCATTCTTCTGGGCCCACACAGACCTACTCAGAAAATAGCTCATTAAAAGGACCTCTGAAAATCCTTGTTGAGAAGGGGAAAAATATGACTTCTTCTTCATTGTTTGGGGTTTTTTTCCACACTTTTTTTCACTGCTTTTTTATGTTCATTTTTTATTTATCTCCCAACTGCGCTCTACATACTTCAGACAGCAGCCTGGGGAAAGAGGCATCTGAATTATCATCCCACTGAGTTTTATTAGCAAAAGACAGGTAAGAATGCTTGTAGATGGGCTGGTATTGATTATTCATTAAATCCCTTGCGCAGATGGCTGTAAAGGATGGTGTACCTTCTGAGGGGAAGCCTATTGCTGATTATACAGGATGAAATAATCAATTTCTTAATGATTAAAATACCAACTACCTCCTCCTGTGGTTGGTTAAAAAGCTGAAAAATTATCATCTGGTATTTCCAAAATACTCTGTATATCCCTAGTATACCATCAACAAACACTGTTCTCTTCCTTATGGAAAAGAATCCTTATGGATGGCTGGTATTATAAGAATTTCAGTGCTCTCTGCTGGAATGACAGCAGAAAAAAAAATGACAGCAGATAAACTAGAAGTCCTCAGTTTTGTCATATAAGAATGTATAAATCAGGTTTTAATTTGCACTTCATGAAATCTGTAGAAGCATCTCTTTCTTTTTCTTTTTTCTTTCCTTTTTTTTTAATACCTTTTTCTGATTGATCAGAAAACAGATGGCCTTTTGGATCTTGAAAGTCCTATTTGAGAATGTGATAACTCTAAAATGTGGAAGATATACTACTATCTGTCTTTGACACGTGTGTGCTAGATGCGTTGCCTTTGAAAATTTAAGCTGTACAGCTCTATGTATTTCTTTATATCCTTTGGGTGCCTGCTCCAAAAATATAGCTCCTTAGCAAGACAAATGCCTAGACACAAGAGGAAGCAGTTTGGTAAAAAGGGTATCTATTGAAAATGTTATGCTTCAGAGATTTAAAAGAAATGCAAAATGTTTGTAATAATAATGGAAGAGTCTGAACACAGGAGACAACTTGATAGAATCTATGTTGTCAAGAGCAAAACATATCAACCTTTTCTTTCCCCCTGTCAGATTAATCATTTTTAAATGAAAACTTATTTTCCAATTAAACCAAACTCATCCAAAATGTTTTAACACTCAAATCACCTTACTTTTTACAGTTGTAAAAAAAAAAAAAAATTTAAAAAAACTAATCTGAAAAATTTATCAAGAAACAAAACATACTTTTAACATTGTTTAGCTAAGAACGGACAGAAGTAATAAAAGAGAGAAATGAGAGGAAAAGGAAACTTTCAAAATAAGTGAGGACTCAACTCTCAGAGGAGAGCATATGTATGTGGTACCTACAGAATGTGTGTGAGTACCAGTATCTCTCTGCTTTTTGGTTTTTCTGTAAAATGCAGGTGGAGAGGGTTGTTTGTATCTGAGAGCAGCAGGTAATGACAGGAAGTATTAACCTGAGGCAGAGAGAAGAGGCACATTCAAGTCATACAGAGGTAACTGAAGTCTCTGTGTGGGGAGAGACCTCCTGGCTCTTGAAACTGCCTTGTATCATCTCCCGGAAACAGGCAGTTTTCTTTGATGAAAGTGCTGGAAGTGAGAATGAATTTCAACCTGAACCTGTGGTCCTTCACATTTGAGGAGAATTTTTTAGAGTAAGTGCTACAACACCACATGGCCGTGGTATAAAGGGCTATGGTTGTTCATTTCTTGCTGTTCACACTCTGTGTTGAAGTGTTTTGGATAGAGTTATACCTGGGGAAGCACAGAGAGACTCTCAATACTGCTATGTACACTGAAATACTTCTAAAGCACTCTTGCAAACAGCGTATTTGCAGTGAAGCTCTGAAATCCCTGATATCCAGTACAGCCTCATCAGAGTCCAAGAGGGACTTTACACACTGTTAACCTGGAGTTGTTTAAAGCATAACTCAGCTGATGCGGCGCAGCTGTACCAGTTCTCCTTCAGTTGAGTATAAACAAAGCAGGAAGGCAGTTATTAAAAAAATGAACAAAAAAGTTGCATAAGTGGGAAATGCTCCATCTCATCTGCTGTGTCCGAAACACAACCAACCCTCCTGCATGTGGTGGAACACCATACACTTTGTGCAGCTTCTGTGAGCTAGGGACGAGATGCACAGCGATAAAAAATTGGAGTTAATCTAATTGAAGTATTAGCAGGCTAATCACAGATTTATAATGTTGTTAACTCCCTTATCCTTGAGAGGCAGTCGAGTTGGAGGAGGTACTCCTCACAACCAAAATTTATCAGAACACTTTTTATTAGCCAAGCTATTATCATTAATAGAATAAGGTTGTTCTTAACAGTGGATAACTATTCCCATGGTGCATTTAGTTATTCATGCAAGTCTCTCATACACTGATGGACTAACTCACAGATACCCAGCTGGAGCCACAGCTTGGAAGGCAACCCTTTGTGCAGAAGCAGAAAGTTCTACTGCTGTGTCTTTGGCTTCTACGTGAATGGTCAGAAAGTTATGTTAGGGATCTGTTGTTTCTTTGTTTGTATGTATAATCTTACAGTCTTTGTCTGTGTATAACAGCTATGGGCTTCTGGAATGAGGTTCAACTTGTTTACTGCTGATGCCAGTGTGTCTTGGTGGCCTAGGGCAGATTCAGCTGACTCTTGGTATTCTGAATTTATCATTTCTCGTGTATTCAACTGAACCACTAATGCCCTGAATTTATCAGTTTAGAGAAGACTTTCTTGCACCTGTCATACCTAGCCTGTCTTCAATCTGCTGTTTTCTCTCAGCACCTCTTCATTATACTGCTCACACAAATGCATAAAAATTCACATATTCAGGGCTTATGTGATGATTACTACTCCAGCTACAGTGATACTCACACTTAACGTCCAAATGGTCCAATTATTACAGCTCACTCTCAATAATTATACAATTAAAACTAACCTAGACAAACTTTCTTATTTCTACCACTTCTTTTTTTTCAATGCATTGCTATGGAAGCTGCCAGCATCTCCAGTTGTTTTCAGGGAGGTGTATGATGTTTATGGTGGGGCTTGCTTCCCCTGCTCTTTTAGCCCACTTAAAGTTATTTTTCTGTGCTTGCTAACAGTTTGTTTACTCATTCTTTCTTCACTGGCCCACAAATCCCAGCTTTATATCCAAATCCCAGCTTTGTATGTGCTGGACACCGGTGCTTTTCTTCCTCTGTTATCCTTAATGCCAGCACACAAGGTTGCATCCCTGTAGTCAGTAATAACTGTTTATTAATGATTTGCACTTCTAGCCCTATCCTTTTTTTCTGGAGCCACTCAATAGTTAGTTCACTGTACAAAAATAATGGTTCATTAGAAGACGCATTCAGGGATATGGATAGACACAGATGTGATACTGGGCACTACCTGCTCCAAAAAAGTATTGCTTGTAACAATATCATGGATGTGTTACCAAACTTGCTTTACAATGCATCTTTGAAAGGAGAAATGCTGAGGTGCTCATCTTGGTGGCAGCACCACGGGGACTTAATACTTAATCCTCTGGTGGCAGTGAGGGCAGGATTGGCTGTGCTCAGTAGGGCAGTGGTGAAACCTCACCAGATGAGAGCCTCAGCTCCATAGGGAGGGAGCTGATCTGGCAGAAATCCCTCTGGCCTTCAACCACTCAGGCATTTCGAGGAACCAAAGGACAAATGGCTGACGTGTGCCACTGTAAAATTGAAGTTCCTTGCTAGCATCATCCCACAAGGCTGATCTCTCAACTTTGACAGATCTTAGTAGGTATTTATTTCTATTCCCAGTGCTTGATTTGAAAATTACACCTGTTTACTGATAGGTGCAGCTTTTGGAAAAAGAAAATGAGGGTAATTATGTCATACACATTGACAAGACTGTGCTCCAAGACTGCTGTGAGGATGACAGCATCATTCTGGGACTCTCTTGCAGAGCTGAAATTGCAAGAAAATTTTACAGGAAAAAAATTAAAAATCAGGTTAACTTTCAATTTTTCACACAATAATTTAGATGGATTTGTTAAAAAAAAAAAAGACTGGGATCTGTTGTGTCTTGCTACTGTTTTACTAATGTGACTGAGCAGTCTTTTTGTCAGGTCAAAGTATCACAGAATTGCATAAGCACATATTACACATATTGGTGTGTGTGGAGGTCTCTGAGTATACACCCGTATGGAAACTCTACATATTAACTCCTAAGTTCTACAGCTTTGTAAGGACCTAAGGTTAGGTGCAGATATTTTTATGCATTTACAGGCACTGGACTTGGTCAGAAGTCTGCCATTTCCCAGGGAGTCTTTCGGTTGCTAATCTATTTACTAAGAGATCCATGTTGATGCCAGACACACCAGGTTTGGTTTTTTTTAAAATTTTCTTTTGCAGTTAGCCTTCAACTGTTTTCAGTCTTTTTTTGCCAATCCCTTCTATGCAAGACCAGATGGCAAGCCTGGCCATACTACAGAAAAAACTGTGTAACACCAGCAGTGATATTTCTCTCTGCTTTCTGTTTGATTGCACAGTAAAATGAATGCAGGACAGACAGAAAAAAATGGTGATTACCTCCTGAGGGAGTAGTTGGAGACTGAGTGTGGGACTGACTAGCTGGTGGTTTGCGCATGGGTGATGCATTAGAGCAGCTTGGGATGTTGTAACAGAGGTGTTTTTAGATTGGAAGATGTTGCTTCCTTCAATGTTTAGAAGACTAGGGTAAATAAGGTGTTTGTAGTTGTCAGTGATCCTAAAATATGATTTAGAGATCCAGATCACCTTAGGATCTATTGTTTTATGACCATTTAGTCAAACTGCTTTTAATTAAATCAGTTAAACATAACAGGCAAGGTATTTTACTCCCCCATTGCAAAGGAAGAAATTAAAGGTTATCTTTACTTTTCATCATGCTTAGCTGCATATGTGTAGACCAGTTTGAAAGAACAATTACAGTTGTATAAAGTCTACTGGGCTGAAGAACTAATTAAAATCATTGTTGAAAAGAAACACTTCAGCTGAATGAGTTCTTGCATTTTAAACAATAGATTACAATTTTGTACTCTTATTCATTTGCTCTTTGTAGTGCTTTACACACATTCATTTCCAGAAGGTATTTGTCTGGATATGTGTGTTTCAGTGTGTGCTTCTGTACTGAAAGAAGCAAAAGCGATTTGCTGAAAGTGATACAATGAGCGTATCACAGGGCGTGGAGAAGTTCCTTGACCACAGCTCTCAGTGGGAATTTTGACAGAAACTTTACTGGGCTGTAATTTCATGCTGGACTTTTTGGAGTGGGTTTTGCTTTTTCCCCTGAAGTTTCACAAGTATGAAGCCTGTGTTTAGATGATCATCTGCTGTTGTTTGTAAAATACGCTAGATAAACCAGAGCTCTTATTATGTAATAATCAGCTAATCCGTATTAGGTTACTGTGATAGCTATAATAAAACAGGATATGAAGATATGCTGAAGAGTCTTACATACATTAACTGATGATTTAGCCTTTTTCCCTGTCTCAAGGAGAAGACAAGGTCTCTTTGTGGTCTGACTTTAGTCTGAACACAGAAAAGGAGTTAAAAGACCCAACCTGGGCCGTGTTTTCAGATGGCCCCTCTCCTCGGGTGGGTGAGCTGTGCTCTCTCTGTGTGCTGGAGCTATATTTATCACAGAGGAATTGTGGGCATGTGAATTTGTTCTCTGACCAGAACAGTGCTTCTGTCAACGTGCTTCTTTGTCGCTTGTTATTTTGCTGTTATTTATGCATATAGTTTCTTTTCTGTCCTTTAAACAAATAAATAAACAGCCCTAAAAGGAAGTACTTGATATTTCAAGAGTGAGGTTTTTCTCAGGGTGTCATTTTTTTTAGCGAAATGACTTACATTAGCAAATCAGTGGAAGAAGTGGAAATGTGAACCAGCATATTCAATTTCACTTTAGCAATCTGTATTCCAGAAGGAAATCCTGGGAAGCAATCAGTGACAATGGGACCTCAATTTAAATTACAAACTAGGCAGTATGCTGGATGCATATAGAGCATGTGAAAGATTAAATGGAAGTGTTCATTTGTCTTCATCAGGTAACCAGTGCAATAAAAATGTGCTCAACAAGTAAGGACTGTAAAAACTGTGTTAATGAAAGCAATAATTAATTTAATTTAAGATACTATCCCCAGGGCAGTTGTAAATCAATGATATTAAATGCAACAAACCTGTTTGTAAATCGATTACATAGGTAATCATCTAGAATAAGTTTCTCCTTTTGAAGCTCTCTGGCAATATATTATGTAGCAGCCCAATAGACATTCAAAGGTTATTTATATTAAACTCCATAGTTATATTCTTCAAAGAACTAAGTAACATGAAAGGATACAATTAGAAACAATAAATTATTTCATTGTACATAAATTTGATAATACAATATAAACCAGAATTCATTAGCATTGACTTGAATAGATGTCGCATATGATATTTTTCTGCCATGATAACTGTATTGATTCAAACGATTTACAGCAGCAGGGAATATATGGCATTGAATTCCTTCTGCTGCTACTACTGGGTCTAGAGAAAAGTTGATAATCTAGAAGGAATTTTCATATATATATTTATATATATATGAATTTTAAGGTTATTTTGCTATTATTTACCTCTACATGTCAGAGTAGCTTTTAATAGATGTAATTAAATTCTGAAGGTCTACCCTGTTCATTTCTTCAAAGAGAGAAACATCAGCTAGAGAGATGTACTAAATGAAATGATTGTATGAAAAAAAGGTGCACAAATCCTTTCTCTACCGTAAAAAAAAAATAAAAAAATTATGTAATATTTCCTTCTGCTTCAATTTGTCCAATTAAAATCTAAATTTTAAAATGTCAAGGTATTTTTACTTCTTTTTTGAAATCTAAAGAATCATAGAGTGGTTTGGGTTGGGAGGGAACTTAAAGATAATCTAGTTCCAACCCCTTGCCATGAGCAGGGACACCTCCCCTAGGCCAGGTTGCTCAAAGCCCCATCCATCCTGTCCTTGAACATTTCCAAGGATGAGGCAACTACAACTTCTCTGGGCAACATCTTCCAGTGTCTCATCACCTTCATAGTGAAGAATTTCCTCCTTACATCTAATCTAAGTCCATCCTCTTTCAGTTTAAAGCCATTACCCCTTGTCCTGTCACTACACACCCTTGTAAAATGTCCCTCTCCAGCTTTCCTGTAGGCCTTTCCTTTAGCTACTGGAACGCTTCAATAATGTTGTCCTGGAGCCTTCTCTTCACCAAGCTGAACAACCCCAACTCTCTCAGCCTGTCCTCATAGAAGAGGTGTTCCAGCCCCCTAAACAATTCCTCTGAGGACCCTTGTGGTCCTTCTCCGAACTCGCTTCAACAGGTCCGTGTCCTTTGTATGTTGAGGGCCACAGAGTTGAACACAATACTCAAGGTGGGTCTCATGAAAGCAGATTAGAGGGGGAGAATCACCTTCTTTGACGTGTTGGCCATGCTTCTTTTGATGCAGCCCAGGATGCAGTTGGCCTTTTGGTCTATGAGTGCACATTGCCACGTCATGTTGAGCTTTTTGTCAACCAACACCCCCCAAGTCCTCCTCAGGGCTGTGTTCAATCCACTCATTACCCAGCCTGTCTTTATGCTTGGAATTGCCCCAACCCAGATGCAGGACCCTGCGCTTGGCCTTGTTGAACTTCAAGAGGTTTGCATGGGCCCAGCCCACAAGCCTGTCAAGGTCCCTCTGGATTGCATCTCTTCACTCCAGAGTGTTGATTCACCACACAGCTTGGTGTCATCCACAGATTTACTGAGGGTGCTCTCAAATCTCAATACCAATCCCTAAAGAATGCCAGCCATCACTGTTCTCCCATCTGACACCAAGCCATTGAACTGCAACCCTTTTGAGTGCAACCATCCAGCCTATTCTTTATCTACTGAGTGGTCCATCCATCAAATCCAAGTCTCTCCAATTTAGAGACAAGGATGTCATGTGAGACAGCTTCAAATGCTTTACACAAGTCCAGGTAGATGACGTCAGTTCTCTTGCCTCATCCACCAAAGCTGTAATCCTGTCATAGAAGGCCACCAAGTTTGTCAGGCACCATTCGCTCTTAGTGAAGCCATGTTGGCTGTCACCAGCCACCTCCTTTTTTAATATGTGCCGTAGCATAGTTTCCAGGAGGATCTGCTCCATGATCTTGCCAGGCACAGCAAGTTCCCCAGGGCTTCCTTTTTTCGCTTTCTAAAAATGGGGGTTCTGTTTCTCCTTTCCAATCAGTAAGAACTTCATTGGACTGCCACAACTTCTCAAATGTGATAGATGTGGCTTAGCCACATCATCTGCCAGTTCCCTCAGTACCCATGGATGCACCTCATCAGGTCCCATGAACTTGTGCACCTTCAGGTTCCTTAGATGGTGTCAAACCTGATCTTCTCCTACAGTGAAATGGAAACAACCACTTAAAAGATAGTTAAACAAGAAGGGTTTTTTCTCTTTTGTTTTCCCCATTGGAAACATGTGGATTTTCTGAACACTCTTGTAATATTTGCTGATTTTCTAGGTGTCTGTGATGCAGCTTAGACTGCATGACCAGTTTTATCTGCTAGAAGCTCGTGTTTTCCACTCACTATGAATGAACATAAGTGGAGCACATTCCTCCACATGCCTCACATAGTATCTGACAGCCTAAAACTTTCTGAAATGCAGTAATTCTCTTTGCTGGTTTATACTTACTAAATTCCAAGGGAAAAAAATACACTAGGAGACTATAAATAAAATCATGCTTTAATGGCAACTTCCACTTGAAAAAAATATTCTAGATTGCACATATTTACATGTGTTTTTCAATCTTAATTTTAGCTTGCTAGAAATTTTTATAGTTATTTCCACAATGTGTTTAGGTTAAAACCAGCAAGGTTTTCTTCACGTATCCTTTAACTTTTCCCCCGAAGCAATAAAACTGGCAGTGCGGTGTAAGATACGGGACGGAAGTAGGTACTGGCAAGATGTCCCCATTACTATGCAATAGTCTGGAGCCTCACAATTCAGCTTTTAAAAAAATTATTTTCTCTTTATAAATATGCAGATAAAGTACTGGGATTTTAGCAATGCTACCACATTTGATTGGAATTTTCTATAAATCAGTGTGTGGGCTTGCTATTTGCACACTTTTTCTCTCTTCCTTCTTTTATAAGGAATATTTTGTGCTCTGACACAAGAATACCCACTGATACAGAACAGCTGCCGCCAAGTATCAAACAACAGCATGACAAGAGGGTGAGGTAGAGGGGGAAAATGTTAGTAAAGAAGACTGAGTCCCTAGCTGCATTTCCTAATTAGAGATAGAAGACGAAAGCACAGCTGCAGATCTGCAGGAAAGCAAAGGCCATCTCCAGCAGCTTTCAGTGGAGACCCATGTGCTTTGTAAGGCTGCAGTGGATAGTGTCAGCTGTACAGAAACCACTAATGCTAATACAGTGGGAGGTCCTGTCTGTGTGCAGGTAATCAATCCTACTTCTGGGATTGCATAAAGACGATGCTTGGATGGAGGCTCCATCCCTGGCTGCATTGTAGGGACTGGTGGTTGCTTGCTAGTGAGTACGTCCTTGATTACTGATCTCACGCTGCTGACTTGTATCAGGAGCAAGGACCAAATGCTTAGTGTGCTGGCTATAAATATTTTTAAATTGTGTTGCTGCTTCATGAAGAGTAATGATCAGATTTGGGTATCTTTGTGCTGAGGCAAAGACAGATCTGTGTTGTTTCTCCCTCACACAAAATAACATGCAGAGCTTCTGGAGTGGTGGAGCTGTTAGCTGCCACCCTGTTGCTACTGATTCAGGCCATGCATCATGTGCACTGGTGCTTGGACACTTGTGTGAACAGGGGAGGGGGGAAAATAGGAGACTGCCTTGTCCCTGCACTCTTGCCGTGCACACCTCTAACGGGGTGGCAAGCCTGCAGTATAACACAGCCTACTCATGTGAGTTTGTGAATACAAAGACCTGATCTCAGAACTGAGATATCTGCCATTTATCCAGATTTCCCACTTTCAAACATCAAAATACCTTATTCTTTCAAAATTAGAGGTGGACACATGGAAATTTATTTTGTGTGGGTCTGAGAGAGCGGAGTTATTCTCCTAAATTGTAGAGAAAAGAGAAGTTGGTAGTGTTTGTATAAATAACCTGCCTCTGTTTTGCCCAAGCCCTTCACGAGGCAGCTGTCAGTGAAAGTAACTAATATTTGCTTAGATTTTTTTTTAAAACTGGCACTCTGTTTCTGTCATTTTTAATGTTCCAGTCACAAGCAGATTGAGTTGTGTGAATGTATTCCATAATTCCACTTTGTTCTGTAATTGTTGTTTACTTATGGACACAAATTACAAAGAAGCATAATGAGAGCCATAGCTCTACAGTTTGTTTCACTTTAAACAAGCAAGCCAAAAATAGAGCCAAAACAATAGTCTTATTCTTCTGTATGTTTCAATACAGTTCAAGCTTCTGCATCTTAGAGTTCACTGAAAACACACTTAACTGCCATGAGCTTTAAATCAAATGATAAAACAAGGAAAAATCTATACATTCCATAGTTTTGAATCAGAAAGAAGGATTTTTTACACCAACAATAAGTATGAAGGTCAGCATGTTAGGTTCAGTGGTTTGGGATACGGTTCTTTTTATTTATTTTTATTTATTTATTACTTGCCAAAGCCTTTGCAGGTCCTCTCCCTGATACCTGGCAAAGTGACTGAGAGTTTTACCATGGCGTGGACTTCTTTTTCCTGTCCAGTATCTCCTGTGAAGGAGATGGAAGTGATGGCAGAGCACTTTGATAAAATTGAGTGTTTAGGTGAAATTGCCTTCTCTTAGTCTCTCTCCAGTGCATTCAACTTTATAAAAAAAACCCCAATTATCATAGTTAGTACAGTTAATAATAGGCTTGTAAGTTAGTTAGATTAATTAATTCATGTTATTTCAGCTCTGACAAAAATAAACTTCATTTGGATAAAAAAGGTGAAATAATTACGTGTTTTGTAGGTCACTTCTGAAGAATCTGGAACCAAACCATTGACCTTCACATTTGTACCATCTATTGGACAACTTCCAACTCATTTTGAAGTTGTGGATGTCTCTAAGTTCCTTGTGACAATTCCAGAGGAACCGAAGGATCTGAGCAATCAAGAAATTATAAATAAGGTAGATTTCTGTTTGCACTAATTTTTCCACTGTTTCAAAAGATACAGAAAATTTTATCCTGAGCATCGCCGAACTGAAGCTCTTTCCCTCAAACTGTTTTCTTGGCTTGTGCTTCATTTTAGTTACCAAGCTTACCAGAGATGCAGAATCTTTGCACAAGACAAGGCTGATACCTGCTCAACAGCCTGTTTTGACTTTGGCAGAGTTTATACTGGAAGGAAAACGTTGCCCATCTTGATACTGTCCTCTGTCAGTCATGCAAGGCTATATTCTTGGCAGACGAGGAAAGATTCCTTCCTGACCTTCACAGAAGTAAGGGCAGTGTGCAACAAACGTTATCACATGGGAACTGACAAAGAATTGGTCACTGGATCCTGGTTTCAGCAAATGCCAGTGCTGTGGCTTCCAGCAAAGGTGCCAATCCCATTCCTAGCTGCATAGAATCATAGAATTGCCAGGGTTGGAAGGGACCTTAAAAATCATCTAGTTCCAACCCCCCTGCCACAGGCAGGGACACCTCCCACTAGAGCAGGTTGCTCAGAGCCCCATCTAGCCTAGTCTTAAAAGCTTCCAAGGATTGGGCTTCCACCACATCTCTGGGCAACCTGTTCCAGTGTCTCACCACCCTCATGGTGAAGAAATTCTTCCTAATGTCTAACCTGA
>WTSP01023824.1:31000-80963 GCA_025331215.1 Actenoides lindsayi
AAAGGAAAGGAAAGGAAAGGAAAGGAAAGGAAAGGAAAGGAAAGGAAAGGAAAGGAAAGGAAAGGAAAGGAAAGGTCAAAAAGCATGCAGCAGATAGGTGAAAACAAAAGGAACTGCTATGCAAAAAGGAATTGCTGATGGCAGAAGACATCAGAGCTGCAGAAGGCTTTCCAACCTCTTTTATCCTATCTCTGCACTCTGTGCTTCCTTTGTGCCTCCTCTTGCTGATATCTGAGCTCTGCCCACCACCAAAAGGGTATTGGGGTTTATTGATTTATTTGTTCACCACACAAAACTACAGCCTGGTCTGCCAGATCAGGTTGTGTGAGATGTATTCCTAACAGCTTGGCCATGGTAGGGGTGACTTGAACTGCTTGGGAAATGTTAATTGAAAACGAGTGGTTTAAATCAGCACAAAGTAGCAATTGTCATGAGTGGTTCTTTTAAAAACTAAACAACCCAAGAGGTACCATTGTGCCAAGCACAGCTGTATAGCGTCACTAAACCTTGTCAGTATTCCTTAATGAAACAAAAAGAGAAATAAAATTGTAGAAGAAAAAAGCCCCTGAGACAAAATTGGAAGTCATGACTGAGCCTGCAGATTACAAAGCAGTTGTGGTTTCTGCTAGTCAGTGTAATGAGCACTGTGAGAGTCTCTGGCTGTAAGAAAATCTCTCTGCTTGTCACACAGAGCTATTGCCTGGGTTTATATTTGCAGATGTTATTATGCCTTTACTGTCTTCCCTACTGTCCCTTTTCCTGCTAATTCTGCCTTATCATGCAATATAGTGGCATGTTTGAAACTGCCTTACTACCCTATGGAGACTGGGAGAGTGTCCACCAGTTTAACTGACCTGAAACATTAGCCTGGCGCAATTTTTAATGATGCTGACAAAGTGGGCTCTACTGGGGATGTGGAAGATCTGAAATCTCTAAATCAAATGCAGCTGGTTGTTCAGTGCAGAAAAGGTCTCTTGCGGCTTTAAAATGTGAGGATGAGACTTCATTTACAGTTAGTGTGCATTCAACAACCCCTGTTTTTGTTTCTATATCAAGTTTACAGCATAGCTCAATGAACTTTGCTGATGTGTTAATTGTACCAGGCTCTCTGATAGTACTCCAGCCTCAAATCTCAGTATATTTCTGGAGAAAAAGAACAGATTGAGGAAAAGCAACATTAATCTCCTAAGCAGCATTTAAGTCTTTTGAGTACCAATCAGCTAATCTTCAGAAGTAGAGAAAAAGTAGACAAAAAGCAGGTTGCTTCATCTGATGACTGTTGATGCATGATGAAATACTTGAATGTACGAATGTGCTAAGTGAATACCAAGGGAAAAGCACAGCATCCAGGAGTACTTGACTTTGGCATGTATCATTTTGCAACCTTAATGTTAAGACATGTATTAATCCAACACCTGTTAAAACAGAATTTTCACATTGGATATAACCTTCAGCCTTCACATCAAACTGTTTCATTAGCATAATATCAAAGCAATTATGCAAAAAGGATTCTTTAATGGAGAGCTTTTCTATGTCTATGCCTATGTGTGCACCAATTCATGCAAATCAAAGAATAACCTATGAACTTATTGAACTGTTTGCATTTGTATCTATAAGCATGTGCTTTCCTATGCTTTATATACATTCACCAATGATTTAAAAATATGACTGTTTTCCAAAGTGAATATAAACATAAATCTACAGATCAGTGTACAGCGTGAACTGTGGGTGACCACAGGACTTAAAAACCCTCTTACTGGACTTTGCAAACACTTTAATAGTGGCCTCATGGCCCTGATATAGCAAAATGAGCAGTAGGATGGAGTAGAGACAAAACTGCTGATTCTACAGGAATAGATTCAAACAAAAACTTCAGGCTATTGTTTGAAAACTCTCTTCAGTGGTTTCTTGGTTATCATTTCTACATATTCTTTGATTTTTTTTCCTGTTTGAATGTAACGCGGGAATGCATGTAGATTTACCCAAAACAGCTGGGTGTAAAACTAACTGTAGCAACATGGAGCTCATTCCAGCTGCAAAACCGACCTCAAAGCAGGAAACATTACTTGTGAGGATCTCTACACTACCATGGTTAGTTGCTGATTTTAAGCTTTTATAGGTATATCTAGCACACTTTGCAATGCCCTGTGGGTGCCCTAGGTGATCATTTGATCAAGAAAAGTAGGACATTTCCCCCAAAACTCCCCAGGCTGATACTTGCCTGAGCTTTGATATTGAAGGTGGTTTGCTTCTGACTGGACCACAGTGCAGGCCAGCACACCTAACTGTCCATGGCTGTTTGAAAATACTGCTAGATTCCTATGAAACAGATTATTAAATGTATTTTGGGATTAAAGAATAATTTTAAGTAATGTGAACTACTGTGTCAAGAAACATATTCATATAGATGAGAAACTGAATTAAAGACTTTCCACTCATCTCAGATTGTGACAATAGCACGTTGAGCACAGATTCTACAGTATCTGGAAATGATAAAACACATTAAATCAGTATTGAAACATTTACACTTAACACTATGGTATATCTTTGTTTAATTCATAAAGAGTACAACTAACTTCAAAAGTGGTGACAGTATTCTCCTTATATATGATGCCCATCTCATTGTACACAAAGGCCTATGGGCTAGTGAAGACGTTGCATTTTGTTTACATGTTCAACCATATAATATTTTTTATTGAATATAAATTATAAACAAAGATACATTTTGTGGATATGACAATTTTAATATTTGGGATTTTGGCTTTCCATCTTATTTCAGTGAGCAGTATTTTATGTCTTCTCTGCATATAGATTTGGCATATACATAAATATATGTATGACCTTAGACACATTTATAGCAGAGTGTTGCTGTCTAAATGTTCAAAGGGCAGGATTCAACTCATGTGACTTTTGGCATCTGAAAGTTAGATATCCAAGCACAGCTTGGATAATTCTATTATAGCTAACGAAGAGAATATGGTACATTTACAGGATGATTTTATTTTACCACTATAGGTGCCTATTATGGGATGAGATGCTTTATTCTGTAGATACACCTTCAACTGTAAAAGGCATTTGTTTTGACTGAAGCATCTAAATGGTAGACATCCAAGTTAGAATCGCTAAATCTTGTATAAATTACTAACACTCCCCCTCCCCAAAAGTGAAGCTCCATCATTTGCATTCATCTTTGTCAGACTGTTCATTCAATATAATTATTCTGATTACTGACTTATTGAATGTCTGTCAATCTCCAACTTCTGACTAAGAAATATGAGTGAAATTGAAAGCAAACATAGTATTATGTATAGAAATAATTAAAAGGTGGTGTTCTACAGCATTTCAAGAGAGGTGAGAGGATGATACAGGTTTTCCTTATCTGAATTAAAATTTTGGCCTCTCTGTTGTCACCAAGATTTTTATTACACATAAAGGAAAAAAAAAGTGACAAAAGAATGACCCAAAGTACAACATGATGCTCATCCTGTTATCCCATAATTACCAGAATTCACTGTTGCAGACAACAGTACATTACAAAACCTGAACAGATTGACAAGTAACTTTATTTCTGAGTAACTATCACAGAAATACTAAATCAATAACGTAAAACTCTAGTGTTGTATAAAATTATTATCTTCTATTAGAATGTTGCTGAAAAGAGAACAATGTATCAAATCCCTATTGAATTACTAAAAAAAAATAATTCCAGAAGTCATGTGATTAAGAATCCTAGGTCTTGAACTCATGTAAACATAGAAGAGTCTCATCAATCTTTTAAAAATCACCGAAGTCAACCTCCATAATTACAAAGAAAATGTAGAAAGTATGGTTTCTAAAGAGTTAAAAATAATTGGGCAAGCTGATATAGTTTAAAATATAAATTTTTTTTAAAGAATAATTTTTAAGGTCAGTCTTAGAATTTTTTGCACCCAAACCCATACATTTTCTATGGTTTATGTTGCCAGTTCTGTATGCTTGGTTAGAGTATGAAAGTTCCTATGCTTAATTTGAAATTTTTTGGGCGGTAGAGTTAGTTATTCAGGAGACAAAAAGCTGTGGCATGACTTAAAGGATCTACCTACTCGTGCAAGTAATTCAGCATTTAAGCATCCTAATCAGTCTCATTAAAGCCAATCACAGGAGTCCCTCTGACTTAGTGGTCCAGGATCTCACCACACAGCAGCAGTTGTTGAGGTGCAGAAGCAAAACTCACTGTATATCCTGATAATCATTTAAGGATAGTAGTCATCAGAATGTGGTCAAAACCACTTTGGAAGTTAAAAGCTTTGTCCTACTTTGTTCCTAAAAGCAAAAGATGTATGACACAGTCCTTTAATATCTTAACAGAAACACTAGAATTGCTTTCTGAGGTCATATGTAAACATTGTGTTGTTGCAACTTGTCTGCAAGACAATTGGAATTGTCTTTCATTGTCGTACCTTTCCCCTCTCTCCCCTCTCTCTCCCTCTCCCTCTTCTACCCTGTTTTACTCCTCTTCCTGCTTTCTGGTTTACCCTTTTAGCAGTACAAGATCAAGACAAGCTACAAGGCATTTGCAGCAATCCCTACAAACACATTACTTATGGAACAGAAGGTTAGTGTTTGCTCAGAGACATGGGAATTGTCTTGTATATGAGACCATTCAACCTTATGTACATATTTTGACATTTCTGTGGGGGATATTGCAGAATGTAACCTCTTGGAACTAACCGCTCAGGATTATAAATCCAACCATTTTTCAGTGTCAAACGCTTTCCACTGAAGATCAAAGCCTTCACTAATCTGAGTTTCTTCAAAAAAATTTACTGTAAAAAAAAAAGTGTCCTAAAGAAATTGCCATTTATGGCAGCATCTCAAAATCTGTTTTGTTATCCGAATGTGTCTGTAGCATTGCTGTTCTGGGATTTATCAATCAGTATAATGATTGTTCAATGGCTATTGTTATACTAGTAAATTTAATATCACAAGACATGCAAATTTGACCAGCTGTATTGTTAAACTGTGAGAACAGTCCTGGCCATTGCACCTGCCCAGTAACTACCATTCTCTCAAACAACTTCCCTCAGCACTTTAACAGTTAGCATAGGCCAGGGGTCTGTTCCTAGTACATAGTTTGGGGTAACAATCCTTTTCTGTAGGGTAGAGTGATACATCCAAATAACAGTCTTTAGTGCATTTATTTACTACCAAAGACACAGCCAACGAAGGGGCAGGTATTATCTAGATAACACATCTTCAGAAGTCAATTGAAAATTCAAGTTTTGTATAAAAGGTTCAAAGTACACTGTCTATTTTTTTTTTTTAATCCCAGATTAGTTTTGCTCGAAAGAATAAGACGCTAAATTTAATGAAAATTTCCTATGATGAGCAATGAGTGCTTTACATGTTTAAAGGCATGCTTAATCACTCTGACATCCAGCTTATAGCTTTATCAGAAAAAAATTTCTCTGCACCTAGTTCAGGAGTTTAGCCTCTGATTATTTTCTGTAAGATTAAGCATTCCTAACTATGCATTTAAGTATGTATCCACATTCACAGTTCAGTTGATTTCACTAGGAGTTTGCAGAGCCTGAAGATATTGGAGATGGTGAACTTAACTGTGCAAAAATGTTGAAGATGATAATTTTGCACCGACTGTGATTTATTAGTTACCAGTAAACTGCTATAAATTTTTTTTTAAAGGAACATTCCTTTCTTTTCCAAAGTTCTTTTATTCTTGAATAATTTTTTAATTATTTGCATAAAACTTGATCTTTCCTCTATTCTTGAATGCACTAATGAAGGCTGTATCTGCATTAGCATGTGTTGTGGCCCAGTAGAAATAGCTCTGTAGGGGGAAAAAAACTGATGCAGGGGATCCTACATCCTTACAGAATGTATTTTAGGAGGGTTTTGTTTGGTCAGAGTGCCCGTTAGTTTCTGGAAGCATTTGATGGACTCCTGAAATGCTACTTCAGAACTGACTTAATCTAGAAGGCATCCAGTTTGTGCACTCTCAGACTGCACTACTCTGCACAGCACTTTGAGAGCACACTCCTGATGTGAATTAGTGGGTTAATGTCAGCCATCTGACTGCATTTGTTCAAAAGAAAGGGGTTTCCTTTCGATGGTCTTGCTGATGCTCTTTGGTGAATTGACTCACAAGATGTGAGCTACTTATCCTCAATACATAAGACTAAATTGTACAAGATAATGCCAGTATCTGTACAAAAAGCAATGACTCCAAAGATATCTGTATTTAGATAGAGGCTGATTATCCACCACTTTATTAGAAATGCTACCTTTGGTGTGTCCTTCAGTAGCGAAGGCACAGACATGTAAAACTAATAAGAAATCATTTTTCTGCTACAGGATTTACCTTCAGGAGAGGCTCTTGACTAATTTATTTTGAAAACTGTTTCAATATGGCCTGACTACATGCTTTCTTTCATCTTGGGAATTATGGACAATAATCTCCTTTTGATCCATACCAGCACCCAACTATATTGCTTCTAAATTAGTCCCTCTGTGTTAGCTGACATGCGTTTGGAGTATGGCTCTTAAAGAACCATGAAGGATTCACATGGCTCACACAGGCCTCATTGTACTAAGCCCTAATATCCAAGTACTCTCCTCAAAAATATCAGGAACGTAACCAGAAAGGAACTCATGCCATATAGTAGCTCAATGACAGTAATTATCTTGCTCCCATTTTGTGGAATGCATTTTATGCACTGGATTAAAAGAGAGAGATTCAAGACAATAAGATTTTAACTACATAAGTGATGTTTCATAAACATAATGGTTATGTGGAGAAGATGCTTTCGAGTGTCTTTTTTTTTTTTTTTTTAGCAAGGAAGCAGGTATGTGATATCTGCAAGGCACTGATTTTACTGAGCTGAATGTTTAATTAGGAATACATCATCTGCCTAAAGTACTAAAAAAATGTTTTTGCGATTTAGCTGGAAATGCACATTCTCAGAAGCCAACTTTTTCCACTGTGTGAGTAATTATATTACTTAATTTGAGTGTCATGAGAAATAAGATTAGTCGGAACTGTGATGTGGGTGATCCTAATGACAACTCATGTGTGGTATTAATTAGATCCCATGACAGAAAACCACCTTTGTTATGTTATGTAAGGGACAATACTTTGCCTGCCTCTAAATTGTCTCCTTGTGTCTAACTGTCTTTCTGAATTTTCTCTTTTTTTTTGGTGTGTGTGTGTAGATTCTTTAATAAAGCCAGTGTTTTTCAGCTTCCTTTTATGAAGCCATTAGGCTATCATAATGTTTCTTCTAGAACATATTCTTATCCAGTACTCATACTCAAAGTGATTTGTTCAAATCTGTGCTCATTAGCAGAGAAAAAAAGGCTCATTGACTATGTATGTGTTTACTTTGGCAATCCCAGAAGTGGCTTAATCACATCAAATCTCATAATTGGCATGCTTTTTGGTTGTTTGAGTTTGTATGAACCTGATGTTCCTCTCATCACCTGTGCTCTGCTTGGGAAAAGTCCAATCCAGGATATCTCTTGGAAGATTGGTGTATAACTTCCTTCACAGAAGAGTAAAAGCTTGTCTTTAAGGGACTTAAGCTCTATGAGGGAGCAGCAAGAATAGGCTACTCCCTATGGAAGGTGAACCAGGAGCTGAGGTGACAGCAAGGCTGGCAGGACAGTGTCCTCACCAGCAAACCACAGCTCCACAGTGCCTGAGCAAGGAGGGGAGAGATGGTGATAATGAGGTGATGGTAACCATGGTCAGTCAACAGTGCCACTATAGCCACACAGATTGATTGAGATGAAGCAGGTCTGCAGACTGTGATACTGAACTCTTCTGCCCAGTATGTGATAGAATCCACTGGCTAGAAGAGGAAGCTGAACAGGTTTAATGTAAGCATAAGGCAAAAGTTTAACAGAAAGAATTTAGCAGCCATTAGAAGAGATTTCTGGAGAAATCTTTGTTATCTGATCTGAATCTTTGAATCTGAAATGGCCTCTTTACCACAGAAATTGAAAAATCAAGACAGGATGCTTTTCTGGCACTTCATACAGTAATTCCAGGCTGTTCTGTGTTTTAAAGAAAAGAACAGACTAGATGGTCATTGTGGTTCCTTCTGGTCTTATTAACACTGAGTCAGTAAGTCACCCCTCTACTGACAATCTCTTATAGCTTCTATGTAAATGTCACAAAAGCCTAATTCAAAATTCTGTTCCTAGTCAGATATTCTTTACAAAGTAATGCACCTGTTAGTTAGAGATTATATTTGTCAGATATATATAAAAAATATCTTTCGGTCAAGATAGGTAGTGACGAGGAGTTTGTTTCGGGTAACTACAGAAAACTTCCGTACTTCAATTAGACAGTGTCTTAAACCAGATTCTACTTCATCTTCAGAATTACGCCAAATTAGAAATGTAACTTCAAAAGTATCGGATGGCTTGGAATTGCAGACTAATAAAGTCTTCTCTTAAGAATTCAGTGGTCTTTGGTCTACAGCAAGGTCTATGCAGTGGAATTTGCATTTTCTACATTTGTCCAGATACACATCCTCTCTGCATGCTGATTGAGTTGAAATTCCCTTATTTGGGCATCATTTTGATGGGAAGAAAATCTGGACATACAGACTTGGGGAGGGGTGAGAGGCACTGCAAATGTCCTGGTCAGACTTCCCCCAGTCTGACCTGTGGTGAAACCAGGATGATGGGGTGTACCATGAAGCACGCCTGCTTCATAGCCAAGGCTTATCCTGTGCTTATCAAGTCTTCTGAAAAGCACTAGGCATAACTGGCTATGGATAGAAAAAGTGCACATGAAAGCACTGTTGGCTTATCTGGCTTGTATTTATCAACTAATTACAAGTAGAGAATGACAATTTCAATTTAAATAAATATAGAAAAAATCTTCCATCTTAAAGAATAAACATTTTATGTTATCGATTTTGCCTGTTTAGGGCTGTTCATCACTGTTTCTCTTGTTACAATGCAATTTGACTAACTTCAGGAGAGTCTAAAACAGTGTTTCTGTATGATATTAAACTTCTAGGAAAACTCAGAAGACCTGTTCATTGCATCCCGTCACCTTCACATCAGGCTGACAGCAGTGCAGTATATTCTTCTTGTAGAGGAAAATAAGAAAAAAAGAAAAAAAAAACCCAAACCAAACCAAAAAAGCATTTCCTCCTCATGCAGAAGGAAAAGGGGAAAGGGTTTATGGTTTTTTTCATGAAAAGAAAGAAATGCAACTGAAGAAATACAATGATCTGCTACATTGGAAACCAGGCTTTAAGTTCCTGTCTTGAAAGAGCTTTTACCTATTGTATTATCAAACATCCATTGGTATAGAGACTGATTATGGCAAATGCAGATTCAAGTCCATCCTTGAAATCATATAGCAGGAACATGAAAGCAAATTTTTCACACTCTCAGATGGTAGACCTATCTGGTAGACAACTGGCTATTATCAAGCATGTCAGAACCTTTCTGGACGCAGAAAGCATTTTTGACAACACTTTGCTGAGAGTATTTTGATAAGCAAAGACTTTCATTTTCCCCAAGTACATCTGGTGCGTACTTACTAGGTGAATTTCTTGCATCCAGATTACATGTTCACATCAAAATACTTCTCAAGGCTAGAGGTAAATGCCTAGTAGTAGGACAGAGAGGAAATAATTTGTGTAGTCATACAGAGATAAAGGACCTAATTCATCTGTAATAATAATCAAGAGAGCTAATGTAGGATCAGCCTATGAGCTCCCTCTTTCTTTAAAAGGCCTTGGAACTTTTAGTATTAAATATTTTATAAGAGGAAATGTAGTGAGGTCGTTTCAGTATCATCTTCCAGCATCTTCAAGGAATGTGAAATTCCATTACAAAGAAAATTATATTGATGGAAAAAATATGCAAGAGAAATAAAAGAAGAGGAAACTTCCTGGCTTTTCCTCAGCCCATGGTTTTCACAATACAGTAAGAAGGAAGTTGTGTCAGATTCAGGTTACAACATGCATGTTTTCTTCTACTATTGATGTAGTTCATTGGTGGAAGAAAGAATGTTCTATAAATCCTATATGTTGCCATGTATTTTATTCTTCTAACAAATACTGGAGTTTCTATTTGGATCATTTCATCTCTGATACAGCTTTAACAACCAAAAAGCTTGGGGCAAAGAGGATGGAAGGGTTGTTGTCATCACTGACGTCAATGACATATATGCATCAAAACCCCGAAGCTGCCCTTTTGCAAGGAAAGTATTAGTGGTTCAGCAAAGAATTATTTCGTCCAAACATTTAAATTCTGTCACAAATTCATTTTCATTCTCTAGATTGTACTCTTCTTTTAAATTAGGGTCTCACCATTATTTTTATATATAATTAAGAAAAAAAAATTTTAATTCCTAAGTAGGAATGTTCCACTTTTGTTATTGTTAGACCACCAGCATAGGAAGTGAAGCTTGAATACTGTTGATAGAACTAGCTGGCAGTACTGTAGATAACACTAATGTTTTAACTTAATCATAAGATCATTGCATGATAACTTCAGCAATGAGTTCTCCAGTAATTCATACTTTTTCAATCTCATGTTTTTCTCTATGTGGAAATTTAATTTTTTTTTTCCACTTGAAAAAAGAAAAATGTTTCCCCAAAAGAAAAA
Organism: Actenoides lindsayi; assembly: GCA_025331215.1. NCBI lineage: Eukaryota > Metazoa > Chordata > Aves > Coraciiformes > Alcedinidae > Actenoides > Actenoides lindsayi. Next base: position 41,633 of record WTSP01023824.1, read on the forward strand.
AAAGAGTTGTAGTTTGAAAAGGTAACAATAGATGAAATGGAACCTTTTTTTCTTGTAGTGGTCATAGAGATGCCTAAAATCTTCCTTTCTTCTCTTTCTTTGGAGGACTTGGGCTGTTCAAATAGAAGAAAATGAGAAAAAAAAAAAAAAAAAACAACAGTGAAATAAATTAGATGGATGACTTTGAAGACAAAATTTTCCTTCCTCAAAGGTTCAAAAAGAGAGAAAAACACTGCAGCTTTCCCAAACATGGCTCCTGCATGGTGGCTGTATTTCAGAGGGACTGTGGAGCACATAGACTTTGGTGCTGTGCTCACCTGAACTCTTTAGGCAATGAAGGATCCAAAATGAAAAAATATTTGGGTACCCAATTTCTACTGAAAATGATGGATGTTTGGAGCTTAAATTATCCAGTCTTGGCTCTGAACAGATACTTATGGATGTGGCTGTAGCTCTGCTAGAAAGATCCCTCAACATCTTCTGGGTAGTTGTTTCTTACCCTTGATTTTGTTCACCCTCTCCCACTTCTCTGGTGTGAATATGAAACAGTGACATGTATTTTTTCCTAACAATTACTTTATTATGTTCATTACCCAAATAATTTCTTGCGGGTTTTGAGAAGCTTAGCAATTTCCACATCCATGACTGATTGTTGTTTTTCCTAACTCACATTCATACTTATCATCTCTATACAACATGCTGCTTTGGCAATCCTGGACACAAAGGGTACTGGAATGACTCTTCTACTTAATTTTATCACTTAATTTTATGTTTAGCAGAAGGATGTAATCTCAACTGAAGCTGAACTGGGTACACAGTACTCAAGTGAGTGCTGAGCCCTCTTCAGCTGAGCCCTTCTCTTCTGCAGGACTGCTGATCTGAGAAATCAGTACGATAACAATGATGAGATAGCAAAGAAGAGAATGACTACGTATCTTGTCATCTGCTGTGCTGGGATAAATTATACTAATTTCTGTGTGTCAAAAATAATAATTCTTTTTTTTTTTTTTTTTTCTGTTGAAGTACAACTACTTTAAGGTAAACAAGTTTGTCTAGAGCTGGAGGGAATATTTGTGTTTGGAAAGGAATTAATCTCCATTTTTTCTTACTGTACTCTGATACAACACACAGTGTTCCAGTAAGGTGCTTCTGTGCAGGATCATTTGTGGGTATTATTAAAAGTAAATTGCCATTAACTCTTCAGTTCTGCATACACAGATGTGTGTTTTTAGTAGCTGGGGAAGGAGAAAAAAAAAATTCACAACAAATTAAACCTAAAAAAAATTACTTAAGTTTATGCTTTTTTTTTTTTTTTTTTTTTTTTTTTTAAGATTCTTCTATTTTCCTCCCAGCTCCATGTGTGTCTTCTCTGACTGGTGGCCCTGATACCTCACTAGGATCAGTCTGTTTCCAAAGAATCTCACATGCATGTTTCCATGTTTCACAGGAATGCTTTTTTTTTTTTTTTTTTTTCTTACTATGATTTATTTTTTGGCAAATAAATAGTAAAATGAAACTTCATAAAAATGTAATGTGTTAAATAAAAAATGCACAAACTCTGCAGGTCCCTCCCCTGTAGTCCAAGCTCCATGCAACAGCAGGCTTCCAGAGTAATTTTTAGTCTCAGCATGGAGTCTATTTGAAAATAACTTCAAAGCAAAATGGGCAATGGCAGTGAGAGTGTGCCTTGCAGACTCTGGATGAGAATGAAAAGGGAACTAAGCACTGGAGTATGGCATTTGAGGGTGTTTTGTTAGTTATCTGATAAGTGGAAGGATCAGCAAACTGCTTCCCATTGTTCTCAAACCTACTCCAAGAATGGGCATAGGAAAGCAGGAGATGTATGAGGAAGCTTGTGTTTCATTTTGGAGAGTTTGCACATCTGTTTAGACCTTCTGTGTTTTAGTGTGATATCACATATGTACAGTGCATATTTTGCTCTGACAACTCTGATTTTGGGCTAAAATCCAAAACTGCTGGGTACTGTTTTTGTTGTAATGTGGAATCACCATCCTCTATAAACAGGAGGCATTTTTAAAGAAAATGACTACTGGAGGAAAGAAAAGTGGTCTGCAGCAGGCAGCCCCCCCTGCACCTCTGTAGCACACGGCACACATTCACTGCATCACATTCACTGCGACGGAGGGGGCAGTTGTTGAAGGAGAAAGCAATTTAATCTGGTAGTTTCTGATCTCTAAAGTAGAGACAACTCTGCTAGCTCTCTCCCTCTCTGCAACCTACCGCCCCTCTAATGCAGAATCAGAAGTTGATAACCTGAAGAACCTTACTATACCTGTAATTCCTTCTTTTTCCATCTCTCCACGGTGAAAGGAAAAGTGCCACATTTGGAAACACAGCATTTCAAAAAGTGCATATTTGCTTCGTTTTTAAAATTTCGAACTCAGTATCACATTGAAATCTTTTGAATCGCAGGCATTAGAAGAGCCAGTTGAGACTGCTAGTGTGACTGAAGGCACTGCTTTGGACACCCATTCAGAGGTAGTGCTCTTACATCTCTTTCAGACCTCTATTTGACAATGAAAAGCAAAGGTTAACTGAGTGATGTGTCCTCTTTTTTCAGATGTGCTCCCCCGCCCAGCTCAGACAACAAACAGAAGAACTGTGTGCTGTCATTGATCAAGTCCTGCAGGACCCGTTGACTATGGTAACCCATCAGTATGTGGGACTGACTTTTTATATTCCTTTCCTTTAGTGTCTTGTCATTAATAAGGCTGTACTCTGTTGAAAATCATTTTCCAGCGGCGATGTGAATCTTCTCCAAGTTTCCTGCAGATGAGCATGGAGTCAGATGTTGGCAAGGTAGGTGAATAAGGCCAAATGTTCTTTCTGGATAGACATAAACCAAACAAAATCAGAACAGTAAAAAAAGCTTATGACAACAGAAAGCTCCAGTTAAGATATGTGACACCAGTAGAATTGTCTGATGATTTGAAAGGCATGGAAGGACAGAACTGCAGCCCTAGAGTCAGTGCAGTCTTTGTTGCAGGATGCTTTCCTCAAGTCAGAAGGAGTTATATTATGAAAGAGAAGCTGTTTATTAAAGTTTCAGAGGCAAGGATACGCAATAAAGAAATCCTTCATACCTTGCTTTCCATATTACAGGGTCTCTGTCTGTCTCCCAGATTTCAACCCATCTATGGGTCCTTAATACAGAAGACTATGTTTCTAGCTTCAGAGATTGAAAAAAATCTTTCAGAACTTTTTTTTTTTGTTTTCATATTCATTATTGCTTTTTAAATAATGGGATAATTAAACAAATATGTAGACTTGCTCTTAAGTGCTAATTTCCTTTCAACTCTGGCCCCTCATAGGAAGGGGGTGTCTGCTATATCCATTTACCTTGGAAACAGGTAGTGGGAGGCAGGAATAACTTTCTACACTGGTGTTAATTTTCTTGTTTCACTATCTTGTATTGGTGTGCCTTCTGGGTTCAGAAAGATGGATAACTGAAGGAGGAGGGTCCTGTATTTGGTTTGCTACAGATAAATTTAAGTTGGTATTACTAGCTATAGGAAAGTGAAAGTGGCAGAAATCCAATTGGAAACAGGAGGAATGAGATTTTTGCCAGGGGAACACAACAAAAAGTTAGTGCATTAAAAATATCCTGCACAATGACCATTCCACCATGCAAAAACAGGGCATAGAACCAGAATTCCTGAGTGGGTATATTCAATATACACTTCATACACTTCAAAATTTAATTTTCATTTTTGAAATTACTTCTCTCAATCAACACACAGTGGTGAATCAGGCTTCAGGCAGCTGAAAAATGGAAATAGGTTAGTAGCTGAAAAAGCAGGCAGAGACTATTATTGAGGAAATATTTTCCAATGCCTATACTGAATCCAAGTGATTAAAATTCTACTACTAAGTTGGACTTTGGAGCTATAGCATCCAAAACCTACTTCCTTGAGCAGTTGAGAATTGAACCTTGACCAAATGGAAGGCATCTGTTAGTAGTCACAAAAACAAATAAAAGGGACAAAAAGTGAGTTTAACAGGATGCGGTGTAGGGACCAAGCTAAAGATCGTGAGGACATCAGAATAAGAGATTAAAGTGCTTAAACTGAGGGTAAAAGAGAGTCATAGATAGGAAGGAAAAGGGAGTATATGTTATAAGAAATACCTTAGAAACAGAAAGGATTAGTCAGAGGAAAACAAGTTCTTGAAGATGAGAACATGGAAAGATGGTATCTCTGGTTATTTTGTGAGAAAATATAACTTAAATTTCATGGGGAAACCACACCTGTGGCTGTCTACTAATAAGCATTTTGTTATGGGAGTTCTCAGAAATAATTTAAAGGTTAGCTTGAATAGAGTAGGATCAATGGTTTTGAGCAGTAAAAATTAAATATAATATTTTCTACAATAAGTATATCAAGCAAGACTTTAATGTAATTTATTCTCTTGTATCTCATGCATCTTTATAGCAAACCAAAGTTTTCTTGAAGTTGAGCAATTAATGACTTGTCAGAATAATGAAAATATCTGTTACTCAGAGTAACTCTTTGCTATTTTTCGTGTAAGGCATCAACCACGCTGCAGAGAGCAGCTGGGCGTGAAACAAGATATGTAAGTACTTTTACAATTACTCTGTATTTTGCATGCAAAAATATCTAATTTGTCTAATCTTACTACCATACTAGGTAGTCTGCACATAGCAGTCACGGGCATGTGATGATGTCTCTGGTACACGAAGCAAGTATGTTAAAGCACTGGCAATTGAGATGTCTTCTAACTGCTGTAAAACCGTCATGGATGGAATCTTCTCCGTTCAGTGTCTACTGATAATTTTACCTGTTTAAATATGATGTTGAAATTAATTTATCCACACATTTCTTTGTTGTTGTTTGCTCTGAGTGTTGGGCAAGAGCTCAGCTTTTTGGCAAACAAATTGTTAAGAGTGTTGAGGGTTTATTTGTTTGGACACAGCCTGCACTGTGGCTGACTTGCTTTGGTAGATGTCCTTTGGTTCTTCCTATCTATCAGAACTCGAGGTTGAACCAAATTTTGCCTTCCAAGCTATAGAGCTGTCTGAAAACCCACAGTTTAGATTTAGATGTATAGAAGCTCTTTTGTCACATATACACATATTCTGACATATGAAAAAAATCTCAGTATTGCGTCACCAGTTCAACTGGTGAAACATTAAATCTAATTAACATTTTAATTCTCACTAGAACACACAGTTACTTCAGGTTCTATATTTTACTTACAACTCATCTAGTCATGTGGTAAGAAACCTCTCCTTACTATTCATTATTCAGGTGAATGATCTATTGAACCTCAAATGAAAATAGTGCTGGCAGAGCAATAGAGGCCTCCCATTTCTATGCCAGCACAATGCTTGACTGATCAATTCCATTTTGCTTCTTGGATGTACCAGTATGCATATTTTATTGCATACTGTGATTTTTACTTGACAGATTGTGCTGGCTCATACTAATTAGAAAGGATATTGGATGAGAGATTTTTAATGAAATAAAAGTGTCTGTTCAGAGGTATTCCGTGAGAACAGAGTATATTTAATACCAGTCCAGTGAAGACCTCCATCTCCCAAAACTGTGGCTGGCATAAATTCAGGCATCCAACTTACATGCCTAGTGATACAGTTAGATTTTCTTTGCTGGCGTGGACAATCACTAATACCTTCCCAGTCTTCCCTGGAACTTCCTAGATAAATAAAACAAATCAATATTAAAAAATATGATTGGGAATAATGCAGATGATTACTGGTAGGCTAACCTTTTTTTTATAAATTGTACAAGGATATTGAATTTTGTGTGTGTCAGGAAACAGATTGTGGTCTGCAAGCTATGCTGTGGTCACTGAACTTGGTGAGCCCAGGCTCTCCTGGACTCTGCCATTGCTTCACTCTGCAGCAGAATCTCCTGAAGGACAAGCCAGGTGTCCCTAACAGCCCCCATACACCACAGGTCTTTCCCGCTCTCTTGCTCTGTTTCCTTGGTAGAACATACAAAGGCTATTTCTGTCTCAGCCAGCAAACCAGGTGTTGGCTTGTCCTTTGCCCTTAGGGCAAGGACACACTGAGGTGCATCTCCATAGAGTTGTCTTTTCCTTTTCCCTCTCCACTTCCGTCCCCTCAAAGTGAACCCCTCAGCCCAGCACAAGACTCTGGGTAGCCTCATTACTTGGTCTCACTGAGAGCAGTATGCTCCATGCTACCATGCAGACCACAGCGGAGAACTACCTGGAAGAGTGGTAGATGGTGTGGACCAAAGCATGCAAGGGAGTGTGCTAACCACTAACTGGAAAGGACCTGTCCTTGACTCTCTGCGTATGCTGACTTCTGTTCACTAGAGGAGAAATAGTCCAGGGGCCAACATTTCTTCATAGTAAGTACAAGGTGCCTGTTTTGAAACAAGATGCCTACTATGAGCCAATCTAACAGTGTGTCTGGTAGAAATCAGGAACAGAATATTGTATGGACACTTGTTACCATAGTATCAAATTGTGAGTTCCCCTAGGAGGTCTGTGGTGTTTCATGTGAGCATTCTTGGGGTAATGATTTTCAGCCATCCTTCTTTTCACAAATCTTTTTTTCTTTTAGAAGTAAGCTTTTAGTTTCTGCAACTGAAGTAATTTTACTAGAAAGAATTAAAATAGTAATTTAGCAATATAATTTTCTTAATCATGAAGTCCTTCTCATTCGTGATGTCTGATATTAAGGTGCTTGACAAAATGTTGCTTTCAGAGTCCTTTTGGTTAAAAAGAAAAGCTTTAATTTGTTTATGAGTCCAGGATAGGAAAATCTGTCATTGTGCTGAAGTACTATTTATAAACATACTTACATACAAATGTATATGTATGCACACATGATAATATTACTAATTACTTCAGTCGGTTAGATGGACCAGTAGACTACACAAATCTGTTGAAATAGCCTGCCATTTGACAATGAAAATGGCATAGATTTGCCTTGGCCTCAATTACTTTTTGTCTTCCCATGCAATTCAGAACCTTTTAAGAATGCAAATGATTGTACAAGCAGCAAGGGAGTGTATAAAAAATATGAGAAAATGCCTGACTTCAATGAAATTACAGTGGTTTGTTCCAGCTCACAACTAAGCACTATGGTTGTCATTTAACAACTTTTTCTTTTAACTGTATGGTCTTTGATATGATCCCATTGACCGTTTTATAATAGAATCATAGAATATCTAAAGTTGGCATGGACCCATAAGGATTATTGATTACAAATCCCTGCTCCATACCTAAGTCTTAATAAAAAAATCACAGTTTTTACAATCATGGTAAAAAGTCTAAAAACATGAGTGAAGCACACCATGAAGGTTCAAAACCAAGAGGCACATAAAATAAACAAAGAATGCCTTTAGTGTTTAAAACTAGTATCTTTTTAGTCAACCCCATAATTCTGGGAGTCTGACATGATTTGAGTTTGGCAACAACAGAAGTCCAGATGCCAATTTAAAGTGGGTCCATTGCATGAAAGGGGTTCTGGTGGACCAAAGAGAAGAAGGATGGGACAACAGAGGGTAGAAGGAATAAAGAAAATAAAACTATATATATACATAAAATAAAAATATATATAAATAATAATGCATCGCTGTCGGCTTTAGGGATGATACTGCTGGTTTGTAATAATAATAATAATATAAACATTCTCTGAATAAATTACTTCTATGGCTATTGAGTGCCGTCATGTATAAACTTAGTCATTGTGTTTCCATATAATTACTGTTGCTTTCTTAACTTTAATTTCAGGTTCTCATAAATTTATAGTTTTTTCATCTAGACTACTTACAACTGTTTAAAAAATAATTTCTTGTGATAAATTGGAATAATTCCTTTGCATATTATTGATATTTTTGCTCTTCATAACAGTTTTATTTTAAAACAAAAATCTTAAAGTGTTATAGACATGACACACAAGTGAAAAAGTGAGAGAACTTGAAGCGGCTAAAAATGCACATAGACATGCAGAAATCGGTAGCACTCTTCTTTATTTGTGTTCTGCTGTGCTTATATATATATATATTTCAGGTAACCCATTTGAAACAAGATGTACCCTTAATTTGCACCACTGCAGTGAGAGAATGTAATTCCAGCTTGCTTGTATCTGTAGGTCATTCTGTACTTTTCTCATATTGTTAAGCTCACAATGAGATTGGCTGTCACACTTGGTTAATGGTATGAAGGAGAGTCCGTAGCATTTAAGTAACCACTAGTAAAAACCCTAATTTTCTCTAACAATGGCACAAGATGTACTTCTTGTAGATTTAGTGCTAAATCACAGCTGTCCCTGTGTGGGTGACAAGGTTTCCTCCACCAGTGGTTGTGTTGAGAGTTGTGAGTGCTCTTAGTGAGGAACACAGTCCTCCACCATGACTCACGCTGACACTATTGTCATCATCAATGCAGGAGTAGAGCCAAGAGGTTCAGTGAGTGATTAAACATCTCTATTTAGCACTTGGGAGATCACATCCATAGTTCTGTGGCCAAATCTCTGCAAGGTATTTGTCACAGGGGAACAAAGAAAAAGCATGTTCTTCCCTCTCCAAATATGCTGGAATTGCTTTTCTTCTTAAAACACTGAGAGGAACATATAGTTGAGTTGATAAAAATCCAACTGTAGTGGTCCTTCTGCTGAGAGTGCAGGCAGTAATGGCACTGACTTTTCTTCTACTACAGCTATAATATCTAACCATTGTATCTAGTAGTTTCTTTAACACCATACTGAAGAATATTCACATTTTAGAGTCTCGAGGTCTCCACATCTACACCAAGGAGTCACATGTTATCTGTACAGTTGCACTGTATTATTCAGTGGAACTCCTTTGAGCAAAGCTCAAAAGAGTAGATTGGAGGGATCGATGCACCAGAAATTCTGAATCTCACCACTGTGTGGGCAAGTAAGCATGTGACACATGGCTATTTCACAATCACACACACTTTACATTCATCACATTTACCCTTGATATGGAAAATGTGGCTTCTGCTGTTCAATGTATGCTCAGAAAAAAAACCAGAATAGTGCTTGACTAGTATTGTTCTGAATTTCATAATGTAACACCAGAAGGATGAGAAGGTTGGACTGAGCTTCCAGTACAATGGATAGTGTTAATAACATTGATGCTGCAAATTAGCAGTCAATGGCAAGCTCAGAAATATCAGGACTTACATTTTGAGATTAAATCAAGATTAAAAAGTGATATTTTATTGCAGTTTAAAAAAGTATCCCTAAAATTTTAAAACCAGACATTCATACTTGTTTATTCATAGAAATAAACTGGAAATTGCAATATTTTAGCTTCTCTTACCAATTACATATCACCACATCAGTGGTAAAAGTTTATGTACTTATGCATACTGCTATCCATGGAGTTTTATTCTGTCATTGTTTTAATCACTATGATATTGTATATAAAACTATATATTTGCCTTTTTTTGCAGGCAAACCTTTACAAATCGGCACCTATGGTAACAGACAGTCAGCTGGTACGTATTGCACAGATGTGATATGCTGTTTTAAAATTTGCACAAGCACAAGCTCTAAACAAATTATTATTTGCCTTCTTAGTCCTTTGAAAGAAGCTGCAGTAACTATCCTCCTACAAAGCTGCATTGCTTCTGTGGACCAGCATTGCTGTCTTCTCTACTGAATACACACCTGTTTCAAGGAACAGTAAATCCTGACACTACTTGTAAACCCATGAAAGGACAAACTAGAGAGTCTTGATGAGTCTTGAGGTATATGACAACTATAAAGTCTACTGTTGGTTCTTAGACTCTCAATATTCTGCTACTATAATTTTGTTTATATGCAACAGTGTTCTGGCATCTATTTTCTTCTTACTGATTTAAATCAAAGATGGCTTAAGTAGGAAAAGCAAGGGCAAAATCAAAGAAGAAAGGAAGATTATGCACCAGATGTTCATTTTAGCTCTGATCACAGTTTGGTCCTGCTGAAGCCAAATTTTCTGAAGAGTCATAAGAGAGGCCATGGAGCCTGTCCAAGTGGCAGTGACCACTAATGAATGCTTAGGGAAAAAATGGGATGTGGATAAGAAATTCTTTTCATTGCACTTCAGCTAGTGGAATTTTAGGTACTTCCTGAATCAATTTCATCTGTTCAATCATCTCTGATGACTTCTTTCACAATTTTTTTCGGTTACTTTTTGAATCTTGTTACAAGTTGGTCTCTACAACATTCTATAGCAATAGGGTTTACTTTTTAACTGTTAATTGCATGAAATAGTACTCTCTTTTGTTTGTTTTTTTTTAAACCTACTATTTGACCTCAGTTCTTATACTGAAACAGAAAAGAATTGTTCTTTCTTCATTTTCTAAATATTAATTATTAATGATTATCTAAATGTTAACCACACCCTATCAGTCATCCTTTTTCACACAGAAAAGTAAAAAATGCTTAGTCACTCTTTGAGAAGTATGGATACTGTTCCATACCTTTGAAGGTCTTGTAGTCCTTTTCTATATCTTTTTCAGGTTTTCGGTTTTGAGATTGGTAGATTAAATGTATAAACTGCCCTTGCCTGGCTCTGAACACAACACTTCCTATTTACATGATGACATGATAAGGTTCTTTACTGCTCTATTACTTTCTTAACAATTCCTAGTAATATTTTTAGTTCATTTTATTTATATTGAGCAATAAGGCAATGTTTGCATAGAACTGTATAGAATAAACCCAAGATATGTCTTTTGAGTAGTAAGAGCTAGTTTCTGAGCTAACTGGTTCATCACTGCATGCGTAAATTTAGGATGCAGTTTAGTATTTCCCTGTGAAATATATCAATGTTGAAGTCAGTTAAGTTCCATCTGCCTTTTGGCCATTCGTTCACTCAGTATCGTAAGATCTCTCTGCAGCTTTCACTGCTATTTTGACTTTACTTTCCCAAATGATTCAGTATTATCAGCAAACTTTGTCATCTTCCTGGCTACTCTTTTTCTAGCTGATCTACATCCATAATTCAAAGCCAGGATTTCAGAGCATGTTTCTGAGAAACTCTATTTGTGACTTCCCTCCACTGTGAAATTTGAACACTTATTCCAAACTTTTCCTTCCTATCTTTTAACTGATCCAGAGGAAATATTCTCTTTTACTCCATAGCAATTTCACTTCCTTAGTATACCATGATGAAAAACCTTTGCCAAATCCTTTGGAAATCCACATGCAGCATGACTGCACATCCACTGAGTTCTGTAATGCAGTCTCATTTTGTTATCCCTGGTCATGCATTTAGGGACCCAATGGGGAAAAAGAAACCCAAACACCTAGCCTCACATAAGATGGTTTGTTGATTCTCATTGATTTCATCAAATGTGTGTTCGTAGATACTGAAAGATTATCATATTGCTGGTTTAAACATAACCTACATCTGCTGTATAAACCAGCTTTCTTGCATCACTGACTCTTCTAAATAACTGTAAGAGATTTATCAGACACAAATGCCCTTTCAAAAGTCTTTAGTATGATTTGTTCCTGCTACTCAGAACAGCTTGGAATGTCACATATAGTGATTTGTGGTTCCTGGTCCCCTTCAGGATGCCTTCCCCATAGTTGTCACTTTTCATTCCTCTGGTGCTTATTATGTCTGAAAGAGTAAGTTAAATACAACAATTCACAGCATGGCAATTTCACACTGGAATTGCTTTACAACTTTATTTATTCCTTGCACTTTATTTGGCCTTTTTTTGATCATGTTTTTTTTTGTTCTCAAATCTGTCTCATTGACACTGGACTCAAGACTGTTCCTCCAAACTGTTTCTTTGCCAGTGTGAGAACCTTCTTAAGTCTTTCTGTGAGGAAAGTTGAAGTGAGGAATGAATTTTCAGCCTTGATCTCCTTTTTTCTGTTTTGTTTATATCTACTGTCCCCATGGACTTTTGCTTGTAAGAATATTTAGCAAGTTTTTTTTCTCAAAGTCTTTCTTGGCCTAATATATGAAATGTTTATATTATGGGCTAGATTTTTTTTTTTTTCCTAGACTGTATTTGAATAAAACTTTCTGTCTTCAGAGCCTTTTCCTTTTCACTTCTTTGCACTTCTCATTGAACATTCCAGTGTTTATTGATCTCTTAAAGTCTTATAAGCTGATGCACAGTTTCTCTGAAATGTTACTGTCTTAAGCAGTATTCTAGTCATAAAAATTTCATCCTTTTGTCAGTGTCTCTGAATTTTTTTCTCTTTTTTTTTTTTTTTGTTTATAATTATTTTAATTATCTATCTATTTTATTTCACTTGTTTTAAACTATGATCACTACAGTGGAATTCTTGTGTGTATCTTTTATTCAGACAGCAATACTGTCTCTGAGTACACTGTGATTTCTGTTCATGAATGATTGTTCAGTAGCAACATTTTGAGTTAGAAATTTTGCAGGATCTATGATTCAGCTAATTACTTCTTCTTTTGTGGAGTCTCTGACTAGCTATACCAGGGACCAAATATTTATGGTGACCAGAAATATTCTCTCTATAGCTCTCAACTATGTGACTTCTGCCTAAGGGACAGGCAAAGTGTTGGGCATGCCACTGTGACTCTCGTAACCAGATTTTCTACTCTTCTAAAAGATGGCTATTGGATGACTCATGATAACAAAATGCAAAGCCATACCCAGCACACAAGCACTAAACACAATATTGCTGTTATTGTTAATTATGGCTCATTTTTTTCTTTATATATTAAGCAAATAAGACAAAATTCACATGGTACTAGTCTTGCATACCTTGGCACCATTTTCCTAGCTTTTTTTTTTGTTCAGACATTTTAATGCTGCAACAGTCATTCACAGTTTTTGAGTGTACAATGGAAGGTTTTATCAAAATGTATTTATATACAGAAATACTAGGAGAAGAGTCTTATATTTAGAGAAAATTCAGAATGGTATTTCTGTATTTTGTGAGCAGATTTAAATGATAGTAACAGAAAGAACACAGTGTAGTTTCTTGCATGGAAAGGATTGTGGATAGGTGTTGCAGGTACTCAAGGCTGGACGTAAGATGAGTTTAAACATTTGTAGGAAGAAAAGCATTAGAGAAAAATAGATAACAATCTTATCTGGTCTAGGAGTTAAAACTAGAGTGGTTCAGTTGATATCTAGACATATTTCTATGGCTTATATTGTTCTGGAGTATTTTAGATGGGACTTGGCATCTTGAAGTATTTTTTCTCTAATTAGTTCTTTTGGAGAACATGTATTACTGAGGTTCCTGTATTTTCTACATTTAAAGCTGTTGAGCCCAAAGCCACAGGAAATAAATAAAACAATGGTTGAGAATTTGACACCTCAAGAATTATGGCATGATCGCTTTAAAGTAAAATAGTACTAAATACAGCATCTTTTAAGACCACTTCTGATCAGAATGGCATCAAATATTTGTTGGGCACATGGATGCATCTGTTCACCTAAAACGATTCATGGCCTTCCTGTACTGACAAATGACCCCTAGAAGTCAATCCTTGCCACAGGTCTATATCCGTACTTTCTCAAGCACATCAGGCACTGCCCAAGTGAAATGTGTCAGCTATACCAAGCAGTAGTACATACAGAGCCATCACACCACAAAGCAGGAAATGAAAGAGTTTTGTGATATATGAAAAGATACTGTGAGTGAAGGGAACTTCAATGTGCTAAAAGAATTTCCTAAAGAAGGGAAGAAAGCAGAGAGTGAAGCAGAGAGCAGTGTAAGTGTTAAGGGCTTGCCTTACCCCTCTCCCTGCCACCAGCCTTGGCAGCGAACACTGCCTGAGCAAATCTATCCTTTTTTATGGTCTCAGACTTGCAAACTTCCTCCTTTGCTGGTCCCAGAAGAGCAGCAGAGGTGAGTGACTCCTTCACACTACCCTTACTGTGGGTCTGTCCCTTTTCTCCAGTTGCTGGGGAAAAGACTTGTGCCTGTGAGTAGAATGGAAAAGGACTAAACCCATTGATTTTAGTTTTGGCTTAGTTTAGCATAATCAGTGAAAATCATCATACAGTATAGTACCAGGCGTCTTGTTAAAAATTTGGATGTTTCTTTAAATGAAATTATTTCAGTATGAATGAAAATAAAGACTACTAGAATTTCAAACAGGTGATGGTCCTTGTTCTCTATGCTCTGGTGCAAGACCTGCTACTGCTTCAGTATGGAGGTGGAGAAAATAATTATACTCCCTTCTGAGGCTTTTCAGCGATGTGAATGATTTACTACTTAGCTGAAGGAAGAGGAAACACTTTCAATCACAGTTACATGCCTTCACACCTTTAACTGTACTAAAGGAGAACTTCATTGTAGACTGATACACTTCCCTGGAATGTTTTATTGCATTTTTGCAAGGGTAAGGTCTCTACAGGGAAAAATAAAAATAAACTGATATGTTAAATAACATATTTCCCTTTGTGAAGACTAATTTGTGGCAGAAAAGAAATAGAAGAGGAACATTTTAAAGTGTTTCAACTAGACAAAGCATCTATGATTGTATTGTTAGGGCAAAAAGCATCTCTTTGCTGACAGTGGAAACATCAATGCTCCTTCAAGACAAGGAACTCAGTTCCTCACAGTCTGAAAGTGGGTGGTCTCAACAATTTAGAGGCTTCTCAGGTGATTCTAGCTTTCCAGTGCTGGCAGAAGATGACTTCATGCTGTGTTGCAACAAACTAATGAGTTTGTTGAAAAAGGACTGGGAACGATACCTCTCCATGAGGGAATTCTTTTGTTATCCCATTTGAAGCAGAAGGCTACAAAGACTGCAAGAGACTATTTGTACAGAAAAGGTGGATATAAAGGCTATGCAGGCAAATAGATATACTCGGTGCTTGCTATTTGTCAAGACTGATGGACTCAGAGCAGAAAGAAAGAGAGCAGCTAACCCTTTTATCACAGGGCTAGTTCTCCTGTTTTGTTACGTAGTTTTATCCAATCATGTAATTATTTTGTTAACGATTTGTCTGGTTGTCTCAGAGGCAGGTTGCTTCAAAACACTGAAAACATAGTAAAAAGCCAATTTCTTGTTAAACATTAGGAGGCAACTTTCTTGTTTACAAGAAAGTCTATCCTCCTGTATCTGACCGTGTGCTTGCTGACCTGGGCCAAAACCATGCAAGGGAGCACCCTGGCACCAGATCAGTACAACTGACTATGGGTCAGCTCTGAAGCTTGTGCTTTGGCCCTGTGTAATTTGCTAACAGGACTGTAGCCATATGACAGCAATACAATGCTACCGTTAACAGCCTTTACCATTTTCCAGTGTTGTTGTAGGAAGGCTGACACTTTCCTTGGCAAAACTATGTCTTAGCTTGTTTCTTAGCAGTATCAGTTGTGCCGACTGCTGTCAAAGAAAGAGTTCAAGTTTTTAGTTTTGGATCAAAGATTTTATATAGCTTGTAAGGGAGCTTATAAATTATTTTGAGTTCTGGTTGCTGAATGATATTTGCCACTCTGGTAGCAGAGTCAGACATAAACATATGACTCAGTCAGCACTTGAATGCATAATGTTGTTTAGAAAATGCTTCATTAAAAGCATTTCTACAGTGTGCTTTTGGCTTTCCTATGTAAGGAGAGTAGCTTATCCTTGATGTTTTCAGGTACCTCAATGGGCTTTTAATTGCATGGTTACATGGTGTGGAGGAGGGCTAGAAGGCCACAGGTCCTTCTTCTGCATAATGATGACTTGGTAACAACTGTAGCTTTCTTTTTCTCTTTATATTTACCTTTCTGTTGAAAGCCAAGAGTCTTTCACTTTTACAAACTCTTCTCCAGAAAGCTTGGAAAGTAAAATAAGGATTTTATAGTGAATACTACAAAAAAATAGTCATGAACTATAAATTCATTAAATGAGCATGATGTCTTTCACTAAGTTGACCTTCTTAATGAAAAAGTTTTTAATGCAACTTGGCAACTTGGAAGTTATTAATATTTTTAAAAATTAGTGTCACCTCATGGCTGATTTTTTGCTTTCAGTTGAATATGTTTCTTCCTACTTGATGAAGAGAATGAAAAGATCCCAACCTGCTGAAAGGAGGGAGAGGATAAAACACAAATCTAGGGGAAGATATTTTTCTGCCTAGGCCTTACTCTTCCCAGGCATGTTGTGTTCCTCCCCACCTCTGATGCCTCCACCTCAGCCCCTGTGCACCTCTCTGTCCTTTCCCAGGACAGAGGCAGAAGCACAAGACATTGGAACATCTCCTGCCTCCTGCACCCTCTCCTCCAATGGGCATTCCTCTTGCTTTATCCTTGCTGGATGCCTGCAGATCTTATTTTAAGGTGATCCATAACTCAGTTTACATGGTACATCTAGCAATCTCAGCCACATCATTTTAAGCTTACTTACATAGTAAGCTTCTCTTTTTTTCCAACCAGACTGCTTAAGTGTATTGCTCTTTTAAATAGGCAGCATGGTGTTAAATGTACATAATCCAAATCTTACAGATAAATTTAATAGTGAATCAAGTTTCTTCTCTGCATTTTTATACCCTGTTGGATATTGAGGATGGGGGGCTGTGAAAGCATCTATTTCTCAGTCCCATCTAGGCCATCTGCCTCTCTGGACTGCAACCTCAGAACATGCTCAGCAGCTGTCCGGTTGTTATCTGTATCAGTTGTGACAAAGACTGCCTATTTTCTACGGGGTAGTCATAACAGACAGGACTATAACTGACTTATTTAAAAGTCTAAATTCAATCACTGTTCCTCTAGGACTTCAGTACTTACCAAATTCCAGTAAGAATGTGGATTTTTTCTTCCTCTTCTTACTGAACAAGTTGTCTATTTTAAAATTATCCCTTAGCCTCTGTTTAGACTTTAAGCTACAATTTATCATGTCAGACTTCATTATAAGAATTCTGAAAATCACAGATGTACTAAACTGACATCTTAATAGTCAATTTTTTAGTTGGCTAGTAGCTAACCAAGATTGCTTTTCTTCATTAAATAATATGATCTGTTTGATTTGAGGGGTATCACACATTCACACTAATTATATTCTCTAAAATTGTACTTTTCCAAGTAAGCTCTTAAAGATACTGTCAAAATTCATTATGTAATCACTGGTATTATTCCCAGGAAAGACTTTCCCATAATATGTTGCTTCCTGGGTGTAAGCTAATAGCATCACATGTTGCCCTTCCATGTTTCACAGTTGCTGTTTTGAGGAGCCCAGAAAGGAATTTGCAGTGTGAAAGATGTGTGGCTATGCATAAAGTGTGACTTGATGAACTTATCAAGATGCAGCTGAACAGCTGACAAAACCAGCCAGCAAAGTCCACAAGCTGTAGTCTGACAGCCCAGCACCTATTTTTGTATCAGTAATAAATTGATGTCAGTGATGAGGTTCTGTGCATAAAACTAGCTCTTGTAATTTTTTGTCCACAAGCTGTATTAAAAGTAGGCCAGGCAACATGACACCTGAATAATTTTGGTGGTGAAATATGTTGTTAATAAATTTTTTTTTTAAATCTAGTCAGTACAGCCCCACTGGAATTGACTTGTCTAACAAATACTCTGTAAATCGTAAAGTATTTTGTTTTCTTTTTCTTCCATCTGTTTTCTCCTGGGTGTGCTATGGGTCAAGACAAAACCTGGTGTCATTCGTCCTGTGCTGGTGAAAGGGAAGAGTGCACAGCAAAAGGAGGAGCCCTTTCAACCCAATCCTTTTAAAAAATACCTTGAAGAAATCAGTGATCAAGATACTGAGCAGGTGAGTAACTCCCACCCTGAATGATTTTGTAGCCTCAGCTAGTCTTGTTAAAGATGAAGGAATAGTCTTAGATCTCTATTTTGCCCTGGTGTCATCTTTTTTTGCAAAGTTAGGTGATTTGCTGAGGGGCATCTGGATCCTGGAGGTAAGTCTCAAGGCTAGAGATGGGCAGCTGGGCTTTTACAGGGACATTTTTTGATGATCTAAAAACCTGTGTGTTGAGGAGAGGACCTTTTCATGATGGCTGTAGGAACAATGTACAAAAAAAAAAGAAAAAAAAAAAGAAATTCTGTGCTCTCCTGTCAAGCATGTGTCTTGAAAGCACTTCCTCCATTTGGGGTCCAGACCTGAATCCTCTGTAAAGAGAAATGAGGACTGGGCTAGATTCACTCTTCTCTCTCCAAGGGAGACTGCAGAGGAGCCCCAGTGAGTTTCCATGTCGCTTCTCAGTCCATATTAATGCCTTCCCACAGCTTGAAGGGACAGTTTTACACTCAAGGGTCATTAATAGGCAGCCAATGGGACAGCAAAAGTAGTCTTCCCCCACAGACCTCTGCATAAAGCCATAGGATCACTTTGCAAAAACACATCTTGAATTTTGCTGGCTTGTATGAGGCATTGTCTCAGAAAACCCCCAGATAAATGGTTTTGTCAGCCTTTTCTTGTGAATTTGTGTTTATGCGCATTATTATGAACTAAACCTTAACTGCTACATCTTCTGAATGTCCCTGTAGGAGCTTATTATCAACCTACCCAGTATCTTCTGGATCTTCCATCTGGAGGGTAGTAAAATGAAGCCCATAGTCCTCTTGTCACACACAATGTGAATAAAATATCATATTAATTGAATTTCTTTTACTTCTATGCCTCTCTAGTCACATCAGATAGAGACTTCAGCAATGGCAGTCCTCTCTTCTTTTTATAACTGAAATGAAAAAATATTTTCAATTGAGGTTTTCCCATTCTGACTCTGACTTTCTGTAGGACAATGCTGGCATTTCTCAAGAGTTCTGCAGCATTACAGAGGAAGATTTATTTGTAGCACTAGTGTGTGCCAGCAGCACATACAGGTGGCATCAAAAGGTTTTTCATTCTATAGCTTTCTATAGATTGTAGAGTTTCCGTAAAATATAAAGAAAAAAATGAATTCCAATGATGATTTACAATTTATCTCTGAACTTTTGAGGTTGACAGTGAATATTTGACTTCAGATGCTACAGGTGAGCTCATAGTGAGTTTTTAACACTTTAATTTACTGAAAGCCTGATGCCAGGGCACTGTGCTGTCATTTGCCTGGGATGAAAGGAGAGCTGACCTGTAACTGCTACTAGACAACTTCTGGTCTCAGCTACCTCAGTGGGGCCTTTCTGAAAAGGCAGGAACAGGTTATAGCTTTCTTTCATCAGAACTGGGTACTGACTCTGCTGGATATAGTCTTGATGACAAAGGAATGATAAAATCACCAAACTTTGTATTTTCAGGCAAATACAAACCTAGGGTTATTGTCATAGTCTGAAGCTTTCTGAAATTTGAAGCTAATTGTGAAAACCCATCAACTACCATCTTAAAAAATTGCTTATATTGCTTATATTACTGAAGTACTCAGGACATAATAAATCCATGAATAAATGTGGTCATTGTAACAAAATGCAAAATTATTTTATATAAAAGTTACGTATAAAAATGAACTAAACAAATAGTGCACTGACTTTGATAGACAGGTAAGTTAATTTCACAATGAATATATTCAGTTTTGTTTCCTTTATTTAAAAGAACAGTGTCCTACGATTCAAAGTACTGACAAATTGGTATTTTTATCCTAACCTAAGAATTTCTACAGGTAAAATACTTGCTGTTTTGGGAGATGTCTGTTAAAACCTCTTTGTTCTGGAAAAGGTAGTATTTAGACCTGTATTCAGATAGATTCACTGACCAAACAGAAACTGGTTTTCTTTTTGTGAGAAATGGCTATATGACTCTAGTGTCAGTTTAATATAAGTAGTAGTATGACAATAGCCAGATCTGGAGGAAACACTAAAGTGCTGAACATGACAGGATATGCTTATCATTTCAGCTCCTGCCTCTCAGAGCAGGTTTATGGTACTAACAATCACTTCTGAGTGGAGGAGACTTGGGTACACACGTGAGGATGTTCACAATCTGTGAAACTCTCCTGAGGTCACTAAAAAGTGCTTTGTGAGAGTACTGCCTGTGGAACTGGGCTTGGTGCCCAGGCAACAGCTTGAAAATTGCAGTGGTTGTCTCTAAGCATGGTGTTGTTAGCCACTTATGAGGACACTCATTCTCCCTCTTCACCTGCTCTCAGTAGTTACCATTTCTGACTGCACAGCAGCTGGCATCCAAAGAGTGTGAGGTGTTCCTACCAATATGATGCTAAAATCAGGTAATTTGACTGCTTTCATGAGATATGAGAGCTGTGGATTAAAACTAGGAGGCTAGCAGCTAGGCTTTCTGTTTTCTGTGGAAGAGTGGATGCTAGTCAGCTTGACCTCAGATAGGCACCTAGCAAGCATCTACTGTGGCTGAGGGCAAAACTGCTCATGCTGTTACTGATTCCCCACCCCCCCACCCCCCCTTTTTTTTTTTTGAGATTTTCCTAGTCCTGCTGGGAGGTTCAGCTCTTATGTTTCTGTTCTTTCCCACTCTCTGAGATTTCTATTCCTTTCTTTCTAATACCAATGCCAATAACATCCTCCCTAGGTGACGGTCTGCTGGAACTAATTGTGGCTCTTGTCACAAATTTTCTGGGTCTTGAGCTCAAAGGCACAGCACACGGGGGAGCTCCTGGTCTAGACTCAGCCAGCCAAATGGGTGAGAATTCAGGATGTGTTTTGTCAATGACTTTTACAAAACCAAAGCACAAGATTTATGCCAAACCTGGATGTGCCTGCTTGACTCTACCCCAAATATTTTTTAAATCATTTTTTTTTTAAAGGATTTTATCCTTTAGGTGCAAAAAGCACGTATGTACTGTTTTGTTTTGGTTAGGTTTTTTTTTTAACCAGAAACACTATTAAGTACTAACAACTTGCAGTAGTAAAATATACTCTGTGTGTGCATCTTCAGTGCTTTAACTCTTAACTGTCTGAAAAGCTTTTGTTAGAGTCCTGTTAAAACGCCTGGAGTGCTCTTGCTAGTACATAGGTAAGGCAGACTTTCTTTTGTACCTCTCAGACACTATTTCCAGATTAGTTTTACTTCCAATCCACTTTCTCAGAAAATGTCCCAAAACATTTATGCCATTTTATCCTAGCACAAGATCATTCTAGGCTTTCTTTTTCTGCCATTTGAGCACCAGTTATCTGTGGGAAGGAAACACACTGAACCCCAGTCGAGCATAACTGGTTTAATAGGACATCTACAATAGGCTTTTTTTGTGTATTTTTATGCTGATGAAAGTGTGTAGTGTAGAGCAATTATGGTTGCATGCAGGTAGAGTATCTTTCCTAGTTAATCATCAAACCCTGTGAAATACATATTTTAAAAAAATAGTGAAAGACAAGCACTTTGCTTTATGTCCAAAGCTTTTTTTTTACATCCATTAATCTGTTTCTGTTTACTTTTTTTCATAGAAGATTCCTCTCCTACACCCTCTGTATCCAACTAAACTGATCCCTCCAAACAAGTCCCCTTTGTGTCCTCCATCCATCTCCCTCACTGACTGTCTAAACCCTGGACCTTTCAGCCACTTGTCTCCCATCACATCTGATGTTCATGGGAATACTTATAGCCCTTACAGTCACAAATCTTTGTACAACCAGGTGAGCGTAAAGTGTGGCGTGATTTAAGAGTTTTGTGAGGCTTTTATCCTTTTCATTCTAGTCAGAATTCATCTGAGTCTCTACAATTCAGTGTTGGCAGGTGCTCTGAGAGATGCATCCTGCCATGAGTCTGTGTATCCAGCATCCCTGGAGACACTACTGCTTTTCCTTCATTTGACACAGATTGTGCTGGGGCTTGCTTCCTCCAGACCAGCTAGGACAGGGCTCCCACCACTCTTCATTCAAGCTATTTGATCTCTAAAGGAGGAATAATCTATTTCATGCCTCTTGCTCAGATTACTTTTAACATTACCCATACTAAAGTAATAGGCTATTTCTTTTTTTCTTGACGACTGAGTGAAAGGATGACAATCTGAGAGAAATACAGGCTTTTCCAGTGGCTTTATCTCTCATTCTGACAAGCAGTTGTGTCTTGCCAATGTAAAGGGAATTGTACCCTTGCTGACACTGGTGTCTTCTTTGAAACATCAGTGAAGAAGTTAGACAAAATTTCTGTAGTCCAAGGTGTGTGGGTGATAGGGCTGCCTAATGAACTTTGTAAGGTGAAAACTGGGCCCTATATCTTAAGTCTTTTAGAAGACCAGCTGGCATAAGGTATTTGCAATACCTCAAGAGAGCCCCTGTCTGGTGTTAGAAAAGCATCAGTTCTGGAAGTCCATAGAAGATACTGTTCAGACCTTTCTGACGCATCCCTCCCATGTCCTCAATTTTCTAACAGAGAATATGGCTGCAAATGATCAAACCTTGATGCTAGGGGAGATAATTCCACTCCAGGATGCACAGTTTGCTTTCATTGGGGTGCAAGATGTTAAAAGACAGGCATTAGGTGCTGTTTCTTTAGGCTATGTCATGGTTTCGTCATCAGGGGAGGTACCATCTGTGAAATACTAATTTCCAGTTTCAGGCACACTGGGAGATGAGACTGCGTTGGAAAGAATTATCACCTCTTCAGAGAATGTGTGTTGGTCAGCCACCACACTCTGAAAACATGCCTAGAAATGCCTTTCTCTCCCCATTAGCTAGAAACATAAATTTGGTTAATAGACAATATCAATAGCATCTGAAGTTAGCCCCTCCATCCTGTGGGATTCATAGAATTTACAGTTTTACCCACTTATTAGGATGGGCCAAAACTAAAACTAAAACTTCCATTCTGTCTTTGAGGCATCATAAACAAAAGCGCCTTTTCACATCTACTAGACTGGGGTTTGTTCTGTTTCAATTTCTACTCAACTGGGCTGACATGTTTATTTAGGCAGTAGTGGTATTATGATCAAGTGCTTTTCAACAAGTTTCTTGGTTCATTGCAGAGCATTCACACAAACAAAAAAAGCAGATCACATGACCGCCAAAGCCAATTTTTATAATGAAAATGTGTATTTGCTGCTGATAATGAAAACACCGCTAGAAACTCAGAAATTTGTATAGAAAGATGAATAAGGCAGGGAAAAATTGTCTAAAGATAATTAAGAAAGTGTCATGTTTTGGTATATCATGTTACCTGTTTTCTCAAACAGGGATATTCTTGCTGAATATCTGCTGAAATCAGGAAATTTTGGTGCTGCTCTGATTTCCCAGAGCACTGTGCACCAAAATTCTCCTCTTGAATGCAGAGGTCATAGGTCAGCCTAGCCTGTGTATTTTCATCCACCCATATGGTGATGATTAAGAGGCCTCTTCATTCATGTTTTGTCTCAAGGAACTTGTGTCATTCCAAGCAAACTTTGTGAGCTTTGCAAACTGATAAATGCAGCCACACCTCTCTGATGATAACAGATTCTTCCTGTACGATATAAATACAATATCTACATCAAGTCTTTGATTTCTTCCATTTCCCTGTATAGCATAAATTTTCTCTCTTAAATGGGTTCTTTTTTTACTGTCTGCTCTTAGCAAAGGTATTTCAAATGGTTTTCCTGTAAGCATCTGTAAACAACTTTTATTTTATATATTTCATATATTTTATATATTATGTATATTTTAGAAAGATGATTAAGGGAGTGGAACATCTGCCTTCTGAGGAAAGGCAGAGAGAGCTGCATCTCTTTAGCTTGGAGAAGAGGAGACTGAGGGGTGATCTCGTTAATGTTTATAAATATGTAAAATGTGAGTGTCAGGAGGATAGTGCCAGGCTCTACTCAGTGACGTCCGATGATAGGACAAGGGGCAATGGGTGCAAGCTGGAACATAGGAGGTTCCATGTAAGCATAAGGAGAAACTTTTTCACGGTGAGGGTGACAGAGCACTGGAACAGGCTGCCCAGAGGAGGTTGTGGATTCTCTTTCTCTGAAGGCATTCAAAACCTACCTGTTCCTGTGTGACCTGCTCTAGGTGATCCTGCTCTGGCAGGAGGGGATTGGACTAGGTGATCTTTTGAGGTCCCTTCCAACACCTAACATTCTGTGATACTGTGATTCTGTGATTCTAGTATTATTTCTTATTCAACTCTGACTCTCTATCGAAGTCTGTAACTTTCCAGAAGCAGCATCATCCATAGCCCAGAAGTCACTGAAGAGTGCTGTATTCTATTAAAAAAAAAAAAATCAGACAATAATTTAATTTTACTACAAATACTTCTGCAGCAGCATTTTGAATGGTTATGTAAGCAGGGAGCTCTTTGGGAGGGCTGTATTTTAGATGAGGCCCTAGTACTGACCTACTGTGAGAATTTAAGCAAAAAAGTTCACACATTTGGTCTTCTGGTTGACTTTCCACTGCCATCTCTCTCATGACATAAGAGAAATAAGCTCCTGGCTTTGGCAAACACCACAAGCGATGATAATGCTTGTGTTTCTCCAGCTGCATCCTTTAATTTAGTTAATGTAGCATGTTCTTTCTTCCATCCCATAAGATTTAGTGAAAAATCAAGAAAAATCTATGATGTTAACTAAGATTAGGTAAAAAAATTCAATAATTAGATCTTCTGAAGCAGTATTGGTGAGATTTTTGAGATTAATATAACTTTTGAGACTTCTTTGGAGACTTTTCAGTGTAACTCAATTTACCATTGATTGTTTCCTAGTGTTTTTAATTTTATTATTTAAGTATTTGCAACAATTTTAAAGTCTTTGCCAATAAAGATTAGATGAACTGATATAAATGGAAACAATTCAATTGTCAGAGATAGGTAAGATTTTTAAGCATTACTGGTAGTGCTAGTAAATACCTTTAGTATAACATATTTTATTTCTGAACTGTTATCACTCTCTTAGGTAGGTGTGGCTCAATACTTTGGGAAACAGAATAATCAGATGTCAATACTGGTTTACTTTAATACAAACAGAGTTGTGTTTACACAAGAAGTGAATGCTCACCACTTAAAATATATATTTTTTTAATGTTTCTGCTTTGACCGATAGTGTTAGCAATCCTTGATAACCACACAAAAACTAAGAATTTCAGTCTTATTCACATGATCAATATTTAATGTTTGAGTTAATATATGTTGATAAAACCCTTGACAATATTTGCTTGTTATTTCTTGCAATAACTCTGTCTTCTGTGCCACCCAACTGCAGTCTGAGTTATGTTTTTAAAAAGAAATTGCTTGATTTATTGTCATAAATAATCAAAGTAAGAGAAAACACAATACAGTAAACACAGTATCAGGCACTGGAATTTCAAACCATGAGATCTGTTCCATAAACAAGATGCTGACATCATGGGGATTTCTTTCCATTCTCTACTAAACCTAGACTGTCATCTCTGTAAATTCCCTGGAGTTCCCCCTCTCCACTCCTCATCCCTTGGGGTAAGGGATAATATGCACTCTGGTTCACTTGCTGTCTCTCCAGCCACTCAGTAAACACATGGTCAGTGTTCACGTAGACTATGTGTTTGTTACAACTATCTGTTGTATTTTGCTTCATCTTCCACTAGAGGGCAAAACTCGCTGCCATAAATTCTTACAGTGATGTAAAACACGTTGTAAATACACCGTTGAGAACGGACAGGATGTGCCAGTGCATGGAGTTGCTACTCTTCACCCGCACTTTCATTAAAAAAGTGTACCCTCAGACATGGGAAATGGGATATGGGAAAAAAAAAAACCCAGAATAATCTCCTGTGTCTAATATTAGGGAGGCTAGATTTGGTGAGCTCCTCAAACCAGTATCATTCCATTTGCTGGCTCAATGAGTAAGAAAATAAGAGCTGTCTCTATCTGAAATGCTTTACTGAAAGGACACTGTGGTGTTGTTTAGGCAGACTGGACCCAGTGCCAGGTTGTTTTTGTTAGAAGCTCCACAAAGTACCTGGATCTTTATAGGTGATGGAATTACACTGATAAAGCTGAAAGATAGATCTGGCAGATTTTGTAGATTTTAACTGTTGAGGAGTGATGAAATCCGTAATCTGTGCCCCAAATAATTTCACAATTTTGTTTCAGCTTTGATGGGAGGAGGCAGTAGAAACCAAGGTATTGTGCCTGTCCTTCTGCTTGCAGAAGAGCAGAGAAGTCTCTCTCCTTTCATCTGTGTACAGACTGCTTCTGAAATAAAAATATTGCCCATTCAAGTGAGCTGATTCTGTTCTCTTTGGCCTTATCATCTCCCTTGTCCTTTCCTTCCCCACTCTGCCTCAAGGCACCAGGTGCTGCTGCTCTTATTTACACTCTTTGGTCTTGAATAACTATGTGAGTTGAACATTTTATTTAAAAAAAATGTTCCTTTTCCTTTTGATTGGAATAAAAAAGCTCAGGAAGGTGGCCTTGAGCACAACTATTTCAGAGATTGAGAGCCTGAGGTCACATTGAGCTCTGCGGTTAACTCCAAAGTGTGCTTCTGCTGCCTCCAGCCTTTCACGGAGGACTTTGTAGGGTGGAAGAGCACAACTCTACACCTGGAGTACTGTGTCCAGTTCTGGTCCCTGCAATTGAAAAAAGAGTCAGGCAGACTGAAGAGAGTCCGAAGGAAGACCATGAAGATGATCGAAGGGCTGGAGAACCTGCCCTAGGAGGAGAGACTGAAGGAATTAGGTCTTTTTTCCATGAAGAAAAGAAGACTCAGAGGAGACCTCATCATACATGTTATTCCAGTACTTAAGAAATGTCTACAAAAAGTGTGGAGGCTTTCTCTTCACAGGGAACCACATGGAGAAGGCAAGGGACAATGGGTACAAGTTACATTGGGAGAGATTTCATCTTATTATATGAAAGAGTGTTTTTTACAGTGAGAACAATCAATCACTGGAACAACCTCCACAGGGATGTGGTAGAGTTCCCATCACTTAAGGTTTTTGAGATGTGTTTGGACAGAGTACTAGATAACTTCATCTAGGCTCCCTTTCCCACAAGAGGTTGTATCCTTCCAACCTGGACTGTTCTATGATTCTATGACTCATATGGAGGTACAATTGATGTAAACATCTGTCAGGACAGACAGCATTAGGTTTGGGGAAACTGGCTGTTATTTTGAAGGGGAAAGAAATGACCTGCCCAAGTGAAAAGGCAGGGGATGAGTGGGTGTAGCTCCTTCAGGTGGGGACCACCTCTCAGTCCCTGTTGACTTCCAAACTGCCTTTTCTTTTGGTTAGCAATGGCTGAGCACAAAATTCATGTACATGCCTGTAAAAATCTCCATGTTGGTTAAGCATTTGGCAGCACACCCTTGAAAATGGATTGGAGGAAACTGACTCTTTGAAAAATGTATGAAAAATGTCTAAAAAATACCATTTCTGTACCTGATCAGACATTGCTTAAAAGAGTAAAGGTCCAAGGTTGCAGAGGGCAAGTTTTCTTTAATGTCCAACTTTGGGCTCAAGCCAATTTTTTTTTTTTTTTTCCCGGACCTGAATGGAGTTTTCTTGGAATCACTAAATGTTGTCATGTTGGAAGTGTCAGCCTCCCGCAATCACTTGCAGGTCTGCCGGCTCATAGGTAAGCAGAATATTTCAAGGGAATCTTTATTATTTTTTAAATTAAATCAGTGGTGTTTACCTCACAATCCAATTTCCCACTCATTGGAGTTTGCATCTGATTAATAGTAGCATAGTGGGAATTGACATTCTGTGAACAAGGCAGCCTTTCAAGGTTGCCATGGAAAAGCACTTTTCTCCCAGACATCATCCCAGATGCTTTTATTTCTGGAAGAGAGTTTCTTTCTCTCTTTTGAACTTTGATATTTAAATGCTGTACTTGTGTAGGTGTATAGTGGTTGATCCACCTTCTGCTGTCTGTGACCCAGAACAATTGCTTCAGTGTAGAAAAAGAATTCAGAGGCAAACAAGCCAGTTCATTATTGCAGTTCTATAAATTGGACTTCCTCATTGGGAAAATAGTAATGCTCAATATTGTTGTGTCTCTTTTGTGTATTCTTTTATGGCATTACCTAAACTTAGTGAGTTATTTTAATTATATCATACTTAGATGACATTTCTATCACTTTGGACTTTGATAATGCCTGCAGAAAATGCCTCTAGAGTTCTTGATCAGCTCAACTTTAAAGAAAAACATTTCTCCTAAAGCACTTTAGAAGGATCATAACTTGGTAATCAGTTGCCTTCTTCAAAGCCATAAAATTAGGAATAGAACATGAAGTAGCATAGGCTCAACAGGAGACACAACAGCATGCATGTAATGCAGAGATGTCTTAAGCCCGGCACTGCCTGGAAAGAAGTCTGCTATCCACTCCTGCAGAGAGACGTCTTCGAAAAGGAAAATAAAGAATTGATCACTGTGTCATTCCTTTTGACCTGGGTAGTTAGGCAATTTTGAGACCTGTGTTGTCTTATTTCCACTAGGAGAAGCTGTTGATGGTAGGACCCTGGTATTTCTTTGGTCTACTTCTGTTCATTTAGAAAACATGCACACGAAAAGTTGTTTTCTTAAATACAGTAGGATTAAACCCCTGCAGGCATTTTCCATACTTAGAAATCGAAATATGCTTCTCGTGAATGCTGTGCACAGAAGTGTCCAGGTTTCCTCTTGGAACATACTTACAGACAGTTCTGTTGCTTTCTGCCTTCTCATTTATACAGGCTTTCTCTGCTGGGATAGCCTAAACCAGCCTCAAGCACCAAAAAGTACTTCAAAATGCTTTGTTTGCATTCTTAGAAGTCTCTGCATAATATAAAACTTGAGTTCAGTCTTATGCCTGGCCTTCTAGGATGATTGCACATAGTCTGCATAATGGATTTCAGACAGACATTAATGTATAAACTCGTATCAAATATAACAGAAATTCTGGCCCTAGCTAACAACTCATTTCTGAGATGTCTTTATCTTAGCCTTCGGTATCTTCAGATTAATATATGGACACATATCTTAGGAGAACAACCAAGGGAAACACAACAGCCCAAATACTACAATGCTTATAGTATCTCTGTTGGTTTGTGAAGGAGATTCTAGGACATGCCCCATGGTGGTGGGAGCAAGCTTGCCACATCTTGGACGCTGCTTCTGATGCTAAGATCCTGATCCACAACTGAATTTGGAATGAACATAACTCTCTTTCTAGGGGAATTTGAAACCACAGAGAATGGGAATATTAAAAAATAATATCTGTGAATGATTTGGCAAATGGGAACTGCAACCTGGAAACACGTCTTTGCTTGCACTATAGTAATAAAAACCAAAACATAAAATTAGAAATAGCAGAAGCTATTCAGAGGTAAAGGTTGTTGTTAACAGCAAAAGCAGAAATATACTATTAAATGAAAAATATCAAAGATTTGGTGGGCATATAACCTGTATGAGAAACAGAAAAGATACTTATATGGTTTTTACTGAAGACAGCAAGAAAGCAAGGAAAAAAAAAATCATAATTAATGGAAACTATCCCAAAACATAGAAATATAGAAATATAGAAAAATGTGTACCTTTGACATCACTGAACACAGAGGTTTCTATCATATTTCCTGTTCCTTTTTTTAGATTGTAAAAAACTCTTCTGAAGTATCAAGGAGAAGTAAACAGTGAGGTGATGAACTTTTGAAAACTCTACATTTTAAAGTACAAATTGCTGCAATTAGAACCTGCTTAACTTTTATTGTAGGTATTGATATAATGTATATACTGAAATATGGTCTTAGTTAATGCCACTTCCAGTTAAGTTAGAAAAATGTGTAAAATATAATTACCTCTGGTGTAATTCCAAGTATGTACTTAAAGCTTGAATTAAAGAAGCCACTATATGTTACAGAGATGTTGTGAACTTGAACGCAGTAGTGGGTTATTTTCTTTTTAGCAAAGTATTCCAATCTTTGAGAAAGAGATCATATATAATATATTATAGTGTATATAGCTCATATATAAGTTAATATATATATAATTGAATTATAGCACTAGCTTTATTTTTTTTTCTAATTTATGAGTGGTTATCATTTTAGAAGTTATATCATAGGCAGAATATCATCTTAATACAAATTTTAATATAGCATGTGACAGTTACACAGGTATACTGTTGAAAATTCAGTCAAAGTTTGTGGTTTGGATTTAAAGTAGCTAAGGTCAAAGATTTCTGTTGCATGAGAAACTTAATCAGAAAACAGGAACCATTCTATTATTATTATTATTATTTTTATCTTATTCAAGCTAATCTGGGAAGAAAATCACAGGATCACAGAATGTTATGATGGATATGATGCTGTTTCTGGAAAGTTACAGACTTCAATAGAGAGTCAGAGTTGAATAAGAAATAGTACTATAATCACAGAATCACAGTATCACAGAATGTTAGGGGTTGGAAGGGACCTCAAAAGATCATCTAGTCCAACCTTCCTGGCAGAGCAGGATCACCTAGAGCAGGTCACACAGGAACTCGTCCAGGTGGGTTTTGAATGCCTTCAGAGAAGGAAACTCCACAACTTCTCTGGGCAGCCTGGTTCAGTGTTCTGTCACCCTCACCGTGAAAAAGTTTCTCCTTATGTTTACATGGAACCTCCTATGTTCCAGCTTGCACCCATTGCCCCTTGTCCTATCATCGGATGTCATTGAGAAGAGCCTGGTACCATCCTTCCGACACTCACCTTTTACATATTTATAAACATTAATGAGGTCACCCCTTAAAATATGTGGGGGTAAGGTCAGCTCTGAAAATGAAATCCACTTCATTTCACTTCACACTCTCACCTAGAAAGTAGTTAAAGTTCTTCAGCTGTTATCAGCCAATGGGCAATGAGCCCCTTCCTGTGGCAGGGCAGCATAATTTCTTCTAAGCAATTGCTTGATTTCTGTGACTTTACAGTCAATATGCTGAGGGAATTTTCAAATACCTGTGCTGCTGCAAATTCTGAAATTTTCTTTCCAATACAGATAAAAATTTGAAAATATTTAAATACTCCAGAAATCAATATGCATAATTTGGTTTATATGAACTAATTCAAACCAGATAGTTCTAGTATATGTGATTAGAAGATATTTGTCTCCTCTGCTGCCCTACTCTATGGATGTGTAGGTTGTGATTGTCATGTCTCAAGTCTTCACTACAGGTCTGGTACCTTTGCTGGCCACCAGCTCCCATACTCACCTATAGTGTAATTAGCCCCGTGAGGAACTGCAGGGCTTCATTAGCCCACAGCAGAAAATAGAGGCACTTACCGTGATTGCCACAAAGTGCACTGATAGCAAAATACATTTTAATATTTTATGGAAGTGATCCAAAATAAAACATCCAGATCAGAAACCACAATATTCAGTTATGGATGGGATTTCTGATTATTGCACGCTTCATTTTAATTTTCTAAATAACTAGTGAGAATTTGCAAGAGGGAACAAAATATTTTGCAGAAAGCTTCATTTTTCTGTTGCGAGTATTTATCATTGAAAAATCATTATGGCAGAAAATCTCCAGCCAGTCCCATTGTAGACTAGCCCTGAACGAGAAGATGAACTTGACCTGGGAAAAGGCAGCCCAAGTAAAATCGATGCACTGCCGGGCTTACGTGCTTCTCCCTCCATCTCCACTTAGAGATAAGGAATGCCTACTGCAAAGCCCTGTAACTCCTTCAGCCCCTGTTATTCAGATACAAATCTTTCAGTATCACCCTACTCTGATGCCTTCCAGGCCTGTGTCCTGTGAGCACCTGTCAGGGAGCCATGTCTGTGTGTGAGTTGTTCCTCTTGTGCAGGTATCTGGAGAGAGTTTTGAAATCTTCAAGTCAAAAATGCACATTAATGTATAATAATGATTTGCAAGTCAGTCAAGTTGTTCTGCTGCATATATGGCCAAAAGCACATTATTAATCTGTGTTGTGATCACCATTTCTACTTTATATTTCCTTCTATAAGGAGGTGAAATGTGCAAAAGAGTTGGGTGCTTAACTGGCTGAATTTTTCAAATGGACTTTAGACTGTGTCATTTCAGAGAGACATCATCATTATAAATTGTCTTGCTACATTGCATACTTTCTCTCCCCTTCATTGAAGGTAGTCCTTATTCTGCTGCTGTGGGTGTTTTACCATTTATTGATACCCTAGATTTCATGTTCTTGTACTCAGAAAAAGTGGTTGTCTATAAATGCATTTTTAGAAAAAAAAAAGCTTATTTGTTACACACATATAAATAAACATTTTTGTCTTTGAGAAATTAGTAATTTTTCCTATTGTTAAGGAATAACTCTATGTTTCATAAGAGTCTATTTTCAAAATGTATTAAATACTTAAGAGAATAGTTTTAAAGAATAAGAATGGTGCATATGTGAATATTCTCTGTATAGTATAGCTGAAATATTCTTATTTCTTATGTACATTATCTCTCACTGGTTCCAAAGAGTTTTAAGCCTGTGTCTCAATTAGCAAAGGTTGCAGACCCTCTAAAGAGTGACTTAGATTTATGAAAAAGGTCTTACATTGAGAACACTTCAGAAAGCTTTATATTAGTTCAGAGACAGCTGTGATTCATAGCACAATAAAGATAAACTGACCTTTTAAAGGCAAATATGTCTTGCTGATTACTCTACAGAACTAAATGAACAAAGGTCTAACTAAGATGTTATATAACTACCTCTTTTTTAAGACTTGACTGAGTTTGTTAGAGGTTATTCTGGCCAGGCATATAATTTCTCTTTGAATTTACATTCCATAAATACTTACTTGTTGTCAGGATATTCTGCTTTCCTCAGTAAAATTTCTTGCATCCACAGAAGTAGATTTGTCTAGTTTGATCCTTTACTGTTCTTAGAAATAATAAAGGAAATGTCACTTCATAAGAAAAGTGAGTGATGTCCAGTAAAGTTAAAAATCATTAATTAACCTTGTAAGAGTATTGCAGAATTTTGTAACTGGCAAACGAAACAAGAATAGAAATTCTAAAAGAAATATTGTCATTTTCCACCATCAACAGACATAACCATCTTATATTTGTAGAAGAAAATAAGACTTCTTACCAGCTACTTTGACCTGGAGATGAAAGACTACCAGTGAGAGAGCTTGATGAAGTCTCACTAAGACAACACACCTGTAAAAAGTACATAGTCCAAATTGCATTCATACTTCAGATCTTGTGGTCATGGGTACATTCCTATATGACTCTGAGTGATGATAATTACACAATATCTAGTAAGGAAAGGTTAATCCCACCTCATTCTGCCTGCTTTGCATTCCAGTACTTTGATATTTATAGCTCATCTTTTCAGAGAGATGACTATACTCTGTGAGGATCTTCCGCATGTGCTTTGGTCCCTAAATTGCACTATGATTCAGGAACAAGGCTAAGTTTAATCAGGTAGGCTACTTGTCCTGTTAATGTCCTCTGAGCACTCTGGGATGACCACCATGCAGAGAAGACAACATGGAGATGTCAATGTCCCCCTTTAGTACCTGCCCAGACGGTGAGAGACCTGATTACATTGTTCATCTCAACCTGCAGATATTCAAACTTCTCTCTTTTCCAAATGTCCAGTCCTTAACCACAGAGCTGAAGAAAGCAAGTGCACTGGGACAGCAATTTCCATCCTGCTTATGGGAGTTGTGTAGTGTGCAGTCAAGCACACAAAAATCATATTTGTAAAGAAAAATCACGGAGGAAAGAGCAAGACTCTAGCCTCTTGGTTAAACTCTGGGAGGACAGGTACAGAATCTTTTCTGTAGCAAGGCTGACACATTTCACTGATACTTGGAAGTAACATAGAGAACAGGTTTCTAGCTCATTAGGATGAAGTCGTCCAGACCAAGGCGCTTTGAAGCTGGCAAAGGCAGAGCCATACAATACCAGTGAAAAACCCAATGCCCTCCTTTCAGGGACCTGCAAGACTAACAGTTATTTCGGCAGAAAGGATGCAGCACCTGGTTTATGTGCTTCAGATTCACTGAAGTACTACTTAAAGTTCCTTACAAATGTAGCCATATGTGACTTCTTTATGACTAGACCCCGTGTCATGGCAAAATCAGGTCTCCAGTTGCCTGACTAGTAGAACCTTTAGACTCTTCTACAATAGCTTTGGGGGTTTTATGTCAGAGAAGCCTTGTGAAAGCAGAGAAAAATGTGTATTGTTCAGTTTTTGTCCAAATCTTAAGCCTATATTAGCTTCCCCTTCCCACCAATATTAATCAGTGCTTGTCTTCTTTTAATTAAGCATTTCCAAAATAATCAATGTTAAGAATGCCTATCCAGAAAATACAGATAATTTTCCTTCTTTATGGAGACTGTTATACCTGTTAGTTCTTTAGTTTGAAAAGGGAATGCTATCAAAATAAAGGAAGCAAATATATATCTTGAACAACAACAAAAAATCATTACTTTTGTCAGGTCTAAGAAGGGACCAGGGACCTCAAACTCAAGGAACAAGGTAAGGCAGAATCATGACTCAGATAAGCATTTCAGGTTAACATGGTAGGCAACAAATACCAGCAAGAAAGGCCAGGATGTAATAACACAATAAAAGTGCATTTTTCGTTGATTGGCTCTCTGTGCAATTTGAGAAAAAGAGCTGTTGTATTCTTGGATCACTAACTGACTAGGGACATTTTCTTTCTTGCAAGCAGCGAACAATTCTTCTCAAAGAGCTTAACTGCATATATGAAAGTAAACAGAAAATAATCAATACTTTTCCTCTTTGTGTCACCAAAGACCTCCCACCCTTGGTAGCTGCAAGATGCTGGGTTTGAAAACAGGACTTCTCTCTTCCGTACAGGCCGTTAAACACCTCCTGTGTCTGTTGTGATGAGCTGTGCTGCAGCAGTGGGGTTGTGTAAGATCTACGGGCTGCCTCAGTGGCTCTGCTGGCTGAAATAGTGAGGCAGGTGTGTAGCAGAGTGAGGGATGTTGCTGCTGAGAGGATCTATGTTCCTTACATTTCATTTGCCTAAAATGATTCCCTTGTCTAAATTTACTGAATAAAACAAACAAACAAACAAATAAAAAACAACTTATTGCTTAAAGTTATTCACATGCCTTTTCTGTTTTAGAGGAAAAAAAAAGTTAGATTGTTCAAAGCTTCTGTAACTGTTGTTTGTTGTGGCTGGAGTTGATTCCTGATTCCTTGAAAATGAATCAGGGCAAATTTACAAAGGGAGAGAGCAAAATATAGCAGATCCATAATGTAACTGCAGAAAATTAGAGTATATTCCACTTCAGTATCCTTCTTTTTATATCAGGCTGGTTTAGCACAGCAGTTTTGCTTCTCAAAAACCACAGTTTCAAAACTAATTCCCTTAGGGCAAGAGCAGTATCTGTTAAAAAACCCAATTTACTATTTGATCTAAATGCCAGAACAAAGCAATGCCTTTGATACTTTGAAAATAACAGGTTTCCTTCAACTTCATTTTCATATAATTCTAAAATACCCAAACCCCAACAATTTCAGCAACCTTTGCTCTAATGAGGATGTCTCTGTGTCACTGTAGAGGAAAACTTCACAAGCTTATCATCTTAACATTGCCTTTATAAGCTCTGATTTATCTATTTACCTGTATTCAGATTAAAATCTTATTGAAATTGGTATGGTTCTTCACTTGAGTCACATCTATCAGACTTGATTACTCAGAAGCAAGTCATATAATGCTCAAAACACTGGAAAAATACTGAGATCTAAAACTCCTTTCTGCACATACTAATTACCATTACACAGCAGTTTTAAGTTAAATGTTTGTATGATTTGTGTTAAGACTAAGGAGAGCTCTTTTGGAGGAGATTTAAGATAGATATTCAGAGTGACAAATACAGTTGCGATTTTAAATAACTTTATGTGCATTATCTCATACTAAATGTATTATAAGG
Source organism: Actenoides lindsayi (assembly GCA_025331215.1). Classification (NCBI taxonomy): domain Eukaryota; kingdom Metazoa; phylum Chordata; class Aves; order Coraciiformes; family Alcedinidae; genus Actenoides; species Actenoides lindsayi. Next base: position 77,291 of record WTSP01023824.1, read on the forward strand.
CAGGTGTCCTTGATGTGTTTTTTTTTTTTTTTTAATTGAGATGCCTCTTTCAAATTGGAAAGTGATTTATCCCCTCCCCATCCTTCTAATTATGGGAATATGATATAATAGAAAACAGATCATACCTTGAAATAGACTTTCATACAGACAAGCACTAGGGAGTCTGTTGAACACAAATGGGATCTCATTGCCTTGCTATCTTTTGCGTGACTGAGGGTATTTGCTTTCATTATTAAACTTCAGTGATATTTTATATAGAAATTAAACTGATAACAGATTTCTTTTTCCTGTTTTTAACCTCATGCTCTCTCCAACCTGTGACATCTTGGCTCGGCAGCCCAGTCATCCCATAGTGCCTATTCCAGAAAATGAAACACTCAGCTCTAAGGAGGTAATTAGCTGACATTTAATGGGTTTAAGCATTTGCATGCTAGCTTTATCTTTTATTTATGTAGCTTGTATAGAGCTAATGAGTAAAAATGTGCTGACCTCTCATGTCAGCTTTTGTCTAGTGCATGGAGTAGATAAACATGACTTTGAGTAAGGACATAAATCTTGAAGTATAAATTCAGTGGCCAATCCCCTACTACTTTTACATATTTAAACTCTAGGACCATAATAGTTACCATCCTAGATAATTCATTTGTTAAGAACTGAAGTAATCTGCTACAGACCATCAATTTTCTCTTGAGACAGTGCATATAAAAGTTAAAAAGGTTCTGCTGGCACAGGCAAGTATTTTTTCCAACAATATCACGAACACTAAGCTGAATTATAACCTCACTGTTAAAATAAACATATGTAATTTAATTAACTATCACATACGTTACTGTAGGCTTTGGAATATAATAGACCATCTTTAATTAAAGGACATTTTTAGTATTATTTTATAAATTCAAGAAAGCATAACTTACTACTAATAATAGCAGTATGACTACATTTATGACACAAGAATGAGTTTTTTACTACTGAGACCTGTTTTAGTTACCAGGTGCCTGCTCATAATTATTCACTAGTTTTTTGATGAGTTTAACAATATAGATAGGAATGATAACTACATTTTAGTAACACAGTTTATTTTTAATTTATTATTTAAACATTATAGGCAAGTCTTGCTACAAGCAGCAAAATGAGCATTTAAATAAATTAAATGAATATTTGCCAATAATTGCTACCAAAAGAGTAACTTCCTTGTTTTGAAAAATATTAAGGGAGTTTTGAGGTCAAGCTCTTTACATGTTGGAAGCAGTGGGTTTGCCTGAATTCTGAGTTTGTTGACAGCCTGTCAATATATCCTTACATTTTATCCAAGTTACCACTGAAAAAAAGGTCAAAAAAAAAAAGGAAAAGAATGGAAAATAAGACATCTCACTTGTTGGGCGGATAAATGAATTGCTGTTCTGCACCAGAAGAAGAGTGAGATGTGAGACATGAGCATAGCCTCTTATTCTCATGTATATCCTGGGCCTCTCTGTGAAGGGGGTCAGGGACTTAGAGTTACTTCATATCTCGTTTTGTTTGAACCTTCATCATCACCTTGCAGACTCCTCCCTTTTTTCTTGTCTTTGACCTTTCTGCTTGTTTTGACACCATCAATCCCCTTTTCTCTGCCTCCCAGGAGCCACTTCTTGGTTCTCTCAAAAGCAGTTGTTATGGTTTCTGCTGTGCATTTACCCAAAGGAAGCCCCAAGATGCCTTCACAAAATGAAGTTAGACTGACAATACCTCACTGAGCTTCTCAGATAGCTTGTTTTTATCCATCTCACCCGTAAAGTTTGTGAAATATTATTGAAGTAAAGTTATTTCATTGGAGAGACCGAATAGTTCTGAGGATAAAAATTGTTGTTGAGATGAAACAAATCTGCACAACATCAGACACTCTAAAATGTGTATATAAATACACATATATGTGTATAGGTGTATTTGTACAAGTGTGTGTGTGTATATGTATTCATGTGGTGTATATACATATATGCAGCCTCTGATGATGCAGCTGATTTTCCTGTATTTGAAAATAAGATAAAGGAAAGCGAACAGCTAGATCCCCATTTCTCATCCTTCTTTATAATTTACACATCGGAGAGCTTTACAGATCTAATAAAAAGACAGATCTTTAGAAAGAGAATACTTTTAGGAAACAAGACTCAAAATTTAACTGATGTATTATTAGGATCTGTTCAGAAAGTGAAGCATCTCGTACTGACATTGTGAAGTCAGACTACTGTCACAGAGATATTCCTGAAAACATGAGGTTATAGCCTGTTCCAAATTGAAAATGACAACTTGGTCTGTTCATAGGCAGATAAAGTATATGGCACTGACTTCCAAAGTTCCCTTATATTTTACACAAACAGTTTGAACAGGATTTCTATCAACCAATTTATTAAAGAGCTTGAATATACTCCAATAGTAGGAACATTTGTACCATGACCTGTAGAATAAAGATCTTTGATGAAATTGTGGTTGCATTTATGAAGACCAAAGACAATCAATTGGAAAGAAGAGGATTTATCTGGGTTGTTATCAGTAGTCTTTGTATTTCCCTTGATTAACCTCTTTAGTGACGGTCATTCATCACTTACTATAATGTTGTCTGGAGGTAAATGGTTAACTTTAAAATTAAAAAAGTGTTGGATACCATTTGATACAGCTGAACAAGATGAGTATTTATGCTCGTTTCCTCGGGCCGGTCACTAGTGTATATTTAGTAACTGACTACGACTATACAGTTGGACTCCAGCCCACATGCAGATACAGCAGGAGGAATTGTGGCAGGTTCACTACAAGCTGGTCAGGAAATAATGTCAAGAGATGATACTTTTTTTTTTCTCTATTACAAATCAAAGAATGTCTTCTTCAATGAGCTTTTCCAAGTACTTGTACAGGACATGTTATCTAATATTTTTTTGCCAATTTTTAATCACTTTTTTAGCAGAAGGAGGTAACCAGGGGACACCACACTGGCCAGATTGAGAGTGAGCAATGTCTTTCCATGTTTAGGGGGTGGCAGAGAAGACAAATACATCTAGAGATGACCCCATTCTCAGTAAAGAAGGACTGAACAAAGTCATCTGTTTCCCTTGATGTCTGTTGCTGGAGATAGAAGTATAGAGAACAAGCATACCCAGAACAAGATTAACATTTATGCTATCTTGGAGACAGACAGGAGAGCAACCCAGAGGCAGGAGCAGCAGCAGCAGCTCAAAACATTTGAGACACTCTGAACTGATTAGGAAAAATTCTGTCATTATAAGCCCAACATTACTCTTACTGATGTAATAAGAACCTTAGATCTCTGTCCTGTAATCTCTGCCCTCACCAAAATGCTCTTCATTACCTAAAATTATGTATAGGCTTGTATGTGACTCGTTCTCCTGCAGTGTTCCTCCCTCAGAGCTAAAAACACAGTGAGAGAAAGTCAGTGTGATTTATGCAGTTCCAAATACGAACAGGTGGGCAGATGCTCTGTGAAATGTAAGCACCTCTTTGACCTTTAAGAAGGGAAGAGAGAGGGGAAGAAAGGAAGGTGCTCCTAGTTCCTACTGAATAATTCGTATTGTTTTCCTCAAAGTGAAGCATTCACTTGGGGGGGGGGGGGGGGGGGGGGGGAAAAAAAAAAAAAAAAAAAAAAAAAAGGTTGCCTTTATCAGCGAAGACAGCGGGAGGGCGCTGG
>WTSP01023825.1:0-46024 GCA_025331215.1 Actenoides lindsayi
GTGTCCTTCGGACGTCTGTCTGGGACGGAGAGAGGCTTAGCGCTGAGTGGACGTACGAGGGTTGGGGCGCGTGGGCGTGTAGGAGGCTGACTCATTTATGCTGTGAAAGATGTCAGGCTGTCGGTGGTTTTTATTGGTTATAGCAACATGTTGTACTTTTAATGCACCTCGATGTATTTCTTTATAATTCCCTTAATGGCTTTTTTTTTTTTCATTTGTTGGTTGTTTTGGTGTGTGGTTTTTTGGGGGGGGCTGTTTTTTTGTTGTTGGGTGGGGTTTTGTTTGTTTGTTTGTTTTTCTTTTAGTTTGATAGTTAAATACTAAACTAGCTCTTTCCCAATCCATGATGCAGTTCAAATCATTAACATCCTGAAAGCAAACGGAAGTCTTATCCAAATTCTTAGAATGCTGGTTGCTCCTGATCTAAGAGATGGGATGACTGTTAAAAAAAAAAAAAATAATCTTTAAAGTTAGCACTCGGTATTCATCCTTTCTGATAAAATACTTGCACCCTGGTGTCAGGCGGTTGATACTTGCATTCTAAGGAGTAGAGCCTATTAACTGCTGTTACGAAAACTTTTTTTTAATAGAGGTAATAACTAATGAGTTCCTGTAAGAAATACTTTATCCAGTAGTATAAACAGTATGATATTTACAACTATAAAACCTTCCTACGTGACTGTACATGAGTGCAGAGGGGGGAAGAAAATGCACCATCAGATACTGGAAAGAGTATTTTTACTATGCACTGTACAAGGACTAAATATTTGAAATTCAGCATACTATTTTTGGCCCAGAATGTCATTCTTCAGTGAAAGGAGAATTTCCTTGTGGATTTTACTGTGTCCTGCTTTCTGTGAGTCTGAAGGGTATCTGGCCTAGGTCTCTGAGTTGCCTCCCTCTCCTATGGGACCACGTGGGGAACCTAGAGGTCAACACAGTGTAGCAAAGGACAGTTCATCTTTTAACTCCCTTCCCTTTGTATGGGATCATAGGGTGAAGGGGAGGGTGAGAGGCATCCTGGGGATGTTTCTGTGTGAAGATACCTCACTGATGTCTGTGAGTGGGGAGAAGGCACAAGGTACACCTTTAAGTGCCTTTCAATGATGCACCTGCCTGAGCAAGGCGCCCTTTTTATTTTCCTCGCTTCTGTAAGGTGCTCTGCAGATCCATGACATACTTGAGGCAGTGGAGAGGGAGATGAACGTCTGACCCTCACAAGGAATTTGTGAGCTTGAGGAGGAGACCTGTTGCTTTGCTGTCCTGAGTGTATCTTAATCCCTTGTTGGAATTAGCCCCCTGGTATCTGTGCTACACTACTTGACCTGGTTCAGCTTTCGCTGGTTTGACAATATGGTAAATCTGGCGTGGGGCTTAGAAATACAAGCGTTACGACCGCACAAAGTGAAATGCTGATCTGGTACAAACGTGCTCAGTCAGTTCAAATGCTTTCTGAATTTTCGTAAGCTTATACTGGCAGCTGTATGCCGGGTCAAGTATTAGCTATTTGCGTCGCTTCTTGCTTTATGCTGGGCCAGCCACGTTGCTGACGTGAACCACATGTACTATATTCTATCAAATTTGGCAGATGTGATTATGTGACCGCTTGTTCCCAGTCGATACGGCTGGGAGATCAAGCAGCACACGTATCAGGTGCATGTGGAGCCAGGGCCTTGTAGATCTAGCTTGTAGCTTGTTTACATGTTAACAGGCACATGCTTCCAGCTGCAGATTGGTGGTTCCTTGAATTCTTTTCCACTTCATTGCTGTTGTTTTAACAGATACAGCCATCTGATTCTGCTTTTTATCCTCTGAATGTCTTATACACATATTTAATTCTCCTACTGTGGAGAGTTTCTTTTGGTCACCTTCCATCTAGGGTGAAAGGTGAGATGCAGAGTTGAGATGCGAAGTGCTCTTCAGATCATGCTGGCTTCTGGGGAGATTTTCAGCCAGATGGAAATATAGGCAGTTGTTAGTTGACTGTCAGCAGGCCTTAGCACGGTGTTCTACCTGCTGGAATGATTGTGAAACTGGGGTTATTACCAGAGTACTGTTGTAATGAAATTGACTGCCTGTGTGTTCTTGTTCTAGCTAAACCACGAAAGCCTAAAGGTGGCTTTCACTGAGTCAGTGTATTCTTCAAATCCCTCAGCGAGGATTAGCTGCCTTGCACCAACGCCTCAAATCTCCGTTCTCTCAGGTATGCCAGTTTGTTCTAAAACGTGTCCCTCTGGAGAGCTTTGCCAGCACTTGTGGTGCGAGCAGAAGCGATGTCTTTATGTTCTAAGCAAGTATAATCTGGCTGGAGCGGGAACTTTGCTTATTGGCTTTGAAGATGGGACAACTTCAAAGTATATTATACAATTTGAAAGTACAGTTTTGTTTTGGTTTTGGTTTTTTTTTTTTGCTTTTTAAGTGGTAGTTTGGCTATTTTAGTTACACTGGCATTTTGAGTGCTCAACAGTAAAATACTTGAACTGTTCAGATTATTTGTGTCAGGTTAACTTCTGTTCATTCAAGAAATAGTTTATCAGATTTTAACAGATTACCATAATTACTCACATGAGTATGAGCTGTAGAACTGAACTTGAGAATATTTTGTTGTTGTTGTGAGTAGCTTATTTCTGGTAGTTGCATGAGTTAAATTTGTTCATATAATCATGCTGATTATCATGCTGGAGTAGTAGAGATGATGAAGATTGAGAGGGGATGGCAAGGCTGTTGGGATGGGTTTTGCAATAAGAAAGCAGAGCAGAAGAGTTGAAGATGGTAAGACTAAATGTTTTGTCTTTCACAGAAAATATGCTGAAATGTTAGTAGACCAAAATTACCTTCCCCCCCCCCCCCAAAAAAAAAAAAAAATTGAAATGTTTGTCTGAAAGCTTTTATTTTACCATTCCTGCCCTACATTTCCATGAGTGACCACATTGGCCAGGTGTTTCTTTGCAAGTGCAGACAGTAAAATATTCAACCTTGCTCCTATTTCTGCAAGAGCTTTGTCCTCACAAGTGGTGGGTGGCTGGTCGCTATCACTGATGAACTCGTGCTAATTTTGACCTGGCTTTATGAGGACAGCATTGCTAGCAGCTCTTGCAGCATAACTTATACATGATGTTCTTAATAGGGTTTTTTCCCCATCTTTCTCTTGATGAAGACTGTTCTTTATATGTACTTGCTTTTTCAAAGTACGTACAGGGGTTTTGATACCTTCATTAGTAAACTTCCTTATCATGCAGTTTGAGTGCATGCTGTCTTCTAGGTGAATGACTCCTGGAGATGTTTACTGTTTTCCACTGAGATATGTCCAAGGAGATCAGCCTCTGGGCAAAGTCTGCCGTCTGCAAGACTTGCTGCTTTTTTTTTACCAGTGGTGTTTAGCGTTCCTCGTGGTCCTACATAAGAGTTCTGTGTTCTGGAAATGAATACTTTGATTGTATCTATTCTTAGAGTTTTTACAACTGATTTTGTTAATTTCGTTGTTGTGATTAGACTTTGTGTCTAATCTCTCTATTGCTTGGATGATGGCAATTCCTTACAAGGCTTTTTGTTCAAGGTATAGGACTTCAGTTTATTCTTGAATAGCTAATGGTTGCAGCGCACACTTCTACGTTGCGCTAATATTGCCATGTTTGCCACCTAAAGCAGTCTTTCATTTTCTGTTGAACTAGTTTTGCGGTAGGTCACGTAGGACCTTGGCAGGCAGTACTGTTGATTCCTTCAGAGACATCATAATGAATTTGCTGAGACAGAGCTAATTTGCTTTATGGGTCCACGTAAATGTTGCCACCCATATGAATAATGGACTGAAGGTTACTTTAGCCCTTTCCACATGAGGAGTGCCTAACTGAAACACGCAAGCATGTGACCTTCTTTTACTAAGTGTGGTTTTGTTTGTTTTTTCCTTCCTACTGTTATTGATACACTGTATGTTTTGCTATACTGTGAGCTTCTATTTCACTGGCAATAGAAACAGTACCTGTACTGGTAACTGTACCACATCCAGGTTTTTTAGAACAATGATGTTTTTGAGCATGCTGATAATTGGTCACCATTAAAGTCCTAACTAATAGTGTTTGGCTAGCCGCAGCATACTTCACAGTTGGTTTATTACCTAGCCTTATCAACAAGAGAATTGCTTCCTGACTGCAGAAAGCAAGAGCTTTCTTCAGGAAGAGGCAGCAGGGAGTGGTATGTTAATTCAGTTCTTCCCTTTCTCCTTATTCATGTTAAAAGTAATGTGCATTTTATTCATGTTGTAAATTACTTTTAAAAATTGGTTTTAGGATTGTTTCCTAACCTCTTGGTTTCTTCTCTTTTCTGAACAGACGAATACTCAAGGCCAGCCGTAATAGGACATGCTGGAAGATTTGGATCATACCCGGACAGTGCTGAAGCTATCAAAGACATTCTCGTGTCTGTTTTAAATGCATCTGGTTTGAAGCCCTCTTTGGTGCCTGAGCAGACCACAATGCAGGGAGCTGAGCATCTGGACAGCGATGTGGAATGCTGGGAAGAAAGCAGTGACGACGGTAGCAATGACGACAACGATTCTGGACATCGCCATACTGCCTGTACACAAACAGACATTCGGTTTACAAGGCACCGGGCATGTTGGGATAACACGGACTGCAATTCCTCTAAACCTCCACTGGATACTTTCTTTTGTCCCCGTTACTCCGATGAGGATCCTGCTGCTTCCTCTTTGAATGGTTTCACTCTTTCGGACGTGTGCCCTCTGAAGCGGGACTGCTTTACCCAGGTGACGTTAACAGGAGGCACTGTCACATCAGCTGTTGTGCATTCTGGAAAAGAACGTTGTACCTCCCGTGAGCAAGACTTGACTTTCACAAGGCTTCTTTCCGCTTCAACTGTTGGTAAGCCAGTAGATGTGTTGAAATACCCTGGTGATTTGGAACCTGCGCCCATCAGCAACAGTGACAGCAGATCTCCCAGTGGACTTTCCCAGTCAGAGCCAGTCAATCAAACAGGTAACTTTACACGTCCGTCTATGTTTTAAGATTTTTGTGCTAGGAAAGACAAATGTAATTGAAATGGGCCTAGTTTATGGTGATTGCGAATTAGACAAATGCTGTCATTCAAAATAGGAAAGAGGATAGAAAGAGAAAGGACCACAGCATTGGACTCTGTGAAACGGAAGATACTCTTACTTGGAGTAGTCATCTGTCTTGTGATGTAGAAATGCTTCCGTAATACGCCACACTTGATACCATGTAAAAATTGCTGAGCTGTGAGCAATGTAGAACACCCACTGTATGAAGCTTCCACAAATTTCATCTTGTCTTCACCATTCCCCTTCTCCTGAAAGCAGATAGTGTGTATCTGAGTGCTTGGTAGTGATTCATTGGTATGTGCTGGCTCCTTGGGGCATCTTGTGTTTTACATGAGCTGAAGAAAGGGAATCCTTTCATTCTGGGATTTTGGAGGCAGGGCATTAACATCCATTCTTTTTATGACTAAATTGTCTTGTGCCAGAGTGGTACTATTTTTCCTCTTTCACTTCCTAAGGGTGCCTGCTGTTTCAGAGGCACACAACCCCACGTGTCTGGGCGTGCCTCCTGTTCCTGCAGTGGCAGGGGTCTTAGGGCAGCACAAGCCTGTAGGCAAAGACCTGTTCCGTGGAGATGTCCAGCACAGTGTTCTCGGGATGGCTGGTGGAACCTCTGCCTTGGCCTCAGGGCTGCATGTGCATGCAATAGTTGTGCCAGGGCTCCTGTCCCTTACCTGGGACAACGGAACAATCCTCTTGTGTTTAATACCTTACGTTGATATGAACAGCCTTTGTTATACTGAGATAAAGTATTTTTATTTTACTTCTAAAGGGTATTACAGGTACCTAAGGATTTATTCGTACTAGATACTAAGCCTTGGAAAGATGGTGCAACTGAGGCCTGATTTTCTACTGGAAATAAGGCAAACAGCAGGGAGCACTCAGCCCGCCTTTCTATTAAGTAAAAATGGCAAAGGCTGTTTTTTGGGTGGGCTCTTTTTTTCTTTCTCCTTTTGGTCAACAGTAGTCCTAGTGGTGACATTCTGTTGGGCTCCGCTTCCAAGGTCTGGTCCTTCCTAGCTGTTAGCTCAGACCTCCTCCAACACCTCAAGCTGTCAGCACGATCTCACAGGCACATGCTGTTGCAGGACTGGGAGACCTTAATACTAACAGCTTTGTCATCTGGGATAGACCCGTCGACACCACTTAGTATAGTGACGATTATGATTGTTTCTTTCTGCTGGGTGTTTTGTTGGCCCCGTGTATTTGAGAGGTGCCCGTCGGGGAGAAGGAAACCACGTGTAGCTGCTGGGACCAGTCGCACAGGTCTGGGTAGCCAGGTCTGGAAGACACAACTCAGGCTCTTGGTGTCAGCAGGGACCGCGAGGCACGTGTGTAAGAACAAATAAATTGTGCGTGACTCGATCTTCTGGCATGAGTAGGATGTGTCATAAGCTTGCGTTGGGCCAGTAATGCTGCTGACTCTTCAGAAAGCAAATGGAGGGATACAGCAGCCAGGTGACTGAAGAAGTAGTGTCCTTGGTTTTACTAACAAATGCTCCTCACAGGAGCCAGGATCCTGTTAGACACTGTGCAATGTGGTGGACTCTGCATTAAACTGTAGTCTGTTCTGTACAGAGCGAAAAATTCTGCATTTCATCATTCCTTGTTGCTTCCAGCTGTGTAACTCTGCAATGGGAAGCCCGGGGCAGAGGAAGTGAGATGTCCTCCTCCCCTGCATTTTGCAGGACTAGGAGGATGGGAAAATCGGATGGCAAACTGAGAAGAAATAAAGTTCCTAATTTGAAGTCAGTAATTACACAAGAGCATCTCCTGACTTGCCATCCTTTCTATTGCTATCTCAGATACATGGTGGTTTTTCACTTTTGTTTCTTGCAGAAGAGTTGGTGAGGGATGCACAAAATGTGAGAATGACAGAAGGGACTTAAATAAGATTTATTTGTTTATTTTCTGCTGGTCCTGTGAGACTCCTGTTAGGTCTTGTTCATACTCTTAAGGGCCATTCTCTGGTGGCCTCATGGAACCTTGTGAAAAGGCTGTCATTGATAATGAAGAGCACGTGACTGAATTCAGTGTTTTCTGGGGACTTTGTTGTGGCTGATGTGTCACTGGCAGTTCACAGGGCTTGTTCTTGTGTTTAACCTCTGTGTGCATCAAGGTCACTTCCTTCTGTGGCTCTTGAGGGCTTTTTCCCCAGCCCCAGCAGCCTCCAGGCTACAGTGCTCAAGAGAAGGGCAACCAGATCATTTTTTGCATCAGACACAGTTGCATTCCATTGCTGGATGCACTGGGCTCCTTCCTTGTGCTCTCCTTCCTGTTTTACATTCTTCACTTAAGGATACAGGTGGGATGCTAGAGGTAAGTAAAAGAGAAAGGTCCCATTAGATATCAAAATTCTATTCTCATCTTATATTTTAAAGAGAAAGGAGTAATTTTCCATACTTCCTTATTTCTGCTTAACATTTTTAGTTCAGAGGGTAAAGTTTGTAATCTTCATTGATGAGAATGTAGGCTTGTTCAGCACTTAGTGTACTCCCAGAACTCTGCTTATCCAGTAAGATAAAGCCTCAAAATAGACGTGAAAGGAACCTAATTAGGTGATTAAATCTGTTTTGAAAAGTCAGATTGTCAGCCTTTCCTTTGTACATGATGGAGGTATTCATAATTTTGTACAAAAGCACAACTTCGTGTTGCTATGCTTGGGCATGGTATTGCCTTTCCAGCCTGATGTCACTGACACTCAGGGCACCATAACGTGGCTTCTATAAATAAGGCAATATAGAGAATCTAAACTAGGCCTGAAAATCAGTGCCCTTTAGTTGGAGAAAATGTTTTCATTATTTATTCTCATATTTTGTGGGACCTCTCTGTCCGTTCTATGACTCTTAAAAATTGCCACTCCTGAATTCGTTTGTTTAAATTTTCTATATTCTCCCCCCCCCAATTTCTTTTATAAAGTGCCTTTGACTAAGCCACGTTATCTGCAGCAGCTTTAAATGGCATGTCTGGTGGTAGCATTTAGACATGATCTAGTTTATCCTGTGAATGTCACCACAACGAAACAGAAATTGCTTGGTTATAAGGTCAAAAAAGAGGTAGTAAACAAACACCAGTTAGTGTAAAAATCGGGAGTAATTTCCTTTCATATATCATTAGTGTGTACATCCATAGGCATTATATATATATATATAAAAAAATCTTTGTCACCCTTCTAGCAAACTTTTTGTAGCTGTGGTTTTAAGTGCTTTGAAAACAAAACATGAGGACTCACAACTGCACTTCTCTGGGGAATAAGACTGTGACTATATGTATATATATATATTTGTATATAAAAAAAGGCAATCTGTGGTACATCTATGGAAAACCAGCTGCATGCTTTGTTGCATGGTGAAAAGCTCTTAATGGGTAAAAAAGAGGTGAATTTTGTTTCACATGCTCATCGTACTCAGCAGCAAATGCCAGGAAAACAAAACTGCTGTACTGGGAAGCAGGGAGTGCTGCAGCTAATGCGTCTGCTCCAGTTTGTACATATAGCTGTGCAGTATGGGTTGCATTTGAAAGGAAGAGGGAGATGTCATCAAGATAGGGCAACTTAACAGCAAAGTTGTTTTCCAAACTTGCTTGGCAATTAACCTGTGTTTTCCTGGTAGCTGATACTTATGCTTCAGGTTGCCAGAGTAGTTCAAATGCCAAAGTGGTCCTCACATTTCTCTCTTCTATTTAATTTCCACCACAAACTCCAGCCCCAGTGGTGTCCCGTTTTGGGACAGAAAGTTTGCTTTGCTTTCTGCAAGTCACCCTGCACACATCCTGGAATCTTCAGAGAGAGAAATAACTAATAAATTCTTGTTGTACCCACAGGTTCTCCTTTGAACGTAAGTGTTATACCATTGAATCGTTCCTTGCAGGACATCTGCATGCTTCCAGAAGATGTGGAGAAGGTGAGGACGACAAAGACTACTGTCATTACATTTTTTCCTTTTTACAGTGACAAAATCAAATGACAGGAGGTGTTTCTCAATAACAGAACTTTCTGATGGACTAATCTTTGGAAATACTGTATTTTCCCTCTTGTTCCCCTCTGTGAGTGAACCTGCAAACCTAAAATGTCAATTTCTTCATTTATTTTTACTCTCAATCAATGTTATTTTAATTACTTTAAAATGGAAATATTTTAGAACACTATACATTTCAGCTTTTTGTTCCATTGTTTTCCACACACACACTTTGAGACCAGACTTTAAGATTATTTTAGTCACTTCAAAGTTATGTTAGAATATGTTGCATAGAGTTTGTTGCAGCTACATGCATATGGATGAGATTTACCTCCTTGTTTTTTACTATCGGGAGATAGGGAGAGGTTGTTCTGGTTTTGTTTTGGGGTGGGTGTGGGTGTTTTTTGTGGGTTTTTTTGTTTGTTTTTTGGGTTTGTTTTTTTCTTAATGTGTGCTTATGATGTGTGTGTGAGATTGCTCTAAAGGAATTACAATATGAATAACTAGCATAGTAACTGTAAAACCTGCAGTAATTTAAGCAGTTTTTCATGTTTCTAACTAGCATGGGGGGCCTGAAGGGTCTTAGGTGTGTTGCCAGATAGGCAGCCCATTTGAGCTTCTAAGTGGAGATAAAGATGAGAAGATAATATTGCAACACATTACTCTATGTACTAAATGTTAATCTTTTGTAACTGGAAAAGAGGAGTTAGTATTATAACTAGTTATTGCAATGAGTAAGATTTAATACAAAAGAGGTTTAAAATGTGCCTATAAAAGGGAATTTTTTTGTTGGACTGTGGATGTGCATGTAGTCCCATGTCCTGTGGCCAAGAGGTAATCATCTTTGTACACAAAACTGGTTTTACTGTAGTTGCAAGTTCTGCTTTTGATTTGAAGTTCTCAGCATCCGTAAGGTGCATTAAAAAAAAGTAAAAAATCCAAACAAACCAAACCCCAAAATCACCCAATAAATCACACCCCAAAACTTAGCAAACTTGTGAACTAGCTTTTCATGTTGCTTTTTGTGAAAGGTGTGGGAATGTGGGAACCAAAACCAAAGTAATTTGCTTTCAGCCACCAGGAGTCCAGTGAGTAGATACCTGGATAAGGAACCACAGTCTGAGAACTATTAAGTGAGGCAAGATCACATCAGCTATTTCTCCTGTGCAAAGGACTGGGGTCTGATGTGATTACAGGAGAAAAGATACGAAGAGCTCAGCTCATTGTGGGCGAGTCTGCCTTTAAAATAAATAAATAAAAACCAACGCAAAACCCAATCAACAACAACAAAACAAAAACCAAACCACACTAAAACTCAAAACACTTTTAGATTGTGAAATAGTCTCCTTGAAACTGAAAAGTAAGGTACATGTAGTGTCAGCAAGTCTGAGAGTTGTAGTTGTGTGCTAGGAAGGAGATGGGCCAGATAATCTAGAGGGGCTTTCCACTGATTCAAGTGGGAAGGAAGAGAAATGAGGTTGGTGTGTGTCAGCTGAGCTGGGACTGCTTCCTAGGGTGACAGACCTACTGGGAGGCGGGTCTGAAAAGCTGAGAGATAGTCATGCTGAGTACAGGAGTGCCTGTGTCCTGTTCCATCTTTTTGCAACACAGCTCTCTCAGATACACTTGTAATTGCTTTTGTCAGCAGGACATGCTGTGCTCTGCCACTAACTTGGTGTTAACCAGCACCACACATTCTTTTTGTGTTGCCCAAGTGGGAGATCTCCTCTTTATCTCCCCAAAGGAAAAAGGCTGTTTAGTTCCTCCCTTTGCTAATGGTATGTCCTGAAGTTTGCTGAAAGTTATCTCTGGAGAAACTGTGCACAAAGCAAGTGATGCTAATCAGTGTTAGGGAAAAGATAAGGCTCCTCAGACACCCCCAGGGGATTTGTGGGGTCTCTCTGATGTCGAGATTAATCTCTTGTAAATATATTTAGCTGTGGACAATAAGAAAGCAGTGATATCTGTGGTGTTCCTTAATATTTAGTTTTTTCTAAACATTGATGTCTTTCTTCATGCTTCCCATAGAGGTTTAAGGGGATGTCATGAATACTGATGTTGGGTGGTACAATTTTCTGAGCATAAACCACTTTTAGAGATGCTGAGTGCGGAACAATTAACCTTAGATACTGCCATGGTTTTTAGATGGAGGTTTAGCTTTGCACAATGCAAACGTGCAGTTGAGCATCTGAGTGCACCTATCTGTCCATGGTGCATCCACATTTGAGCTGACCTAGGCTGGGAAGCTGTGAAAGGCCAGCAGCAGTAGGCTGATAGGGCTGGTGGGATGCTCTGTTAGACCATGGGAAGCAACATATCCAGCAGTGACATTAGGGCAGGGAGCCCCAGGTTTGTCTGTACATCTCAGTGGTGCCAAAGGTGGCTTAAAAAAATTCCTTTTTCCCAGAGTATGGACAACTTGGGCAGGTGACAATGAGGAGGTGTTATCTGCCAGGGGAACTGTACAGTGAAGCTTTGAAATGTCTGCCTTTTATTTAAGGCAGTGCAAACCCCAGGGGAGCCAGGTTCCCACTTGCCCTTATCGCAGACTTTCTGTGCAGCCTTGAGTTGACTGTGTAAACTGTCTCACTGCACGTTGCCTACTTTACTGCCACATGAAAGCATTTTACTAGCTTCTTCACTGTCTGCCACCTGAAGACCTACAGACCTACTTGCCACTTCTGGCTCTGTCCAAGTTAGCATGTGCACAAACCTGCTTCTACACAGTGACTCGAAGTGAAATACTATTAAACAGGTTACGTGGATCGCATTTGCACCCTAAATAATGCAGTGTAACTAGAAGACTGTGTCCCTAAAATGCATACATATTCATCAATTAAGCATGTAATCAAGTTTCTTTTTATCTAATAGATGGGTAAGATAAAAGTAAATTGTATGTTTTAATTAAAGGAGAGACAATTAGCTGGGCAGTTGCCTTTTGCATGTTGTCTCCAAGTTGCCCTTGGGTTGTTTGGGGTTTTTTTGTTTTATTTAAATGAAAGGTGACATAGCCTTATGTTTTCATTTCTGGAGTTGAAAAAGTACAGGGAAAAATTCTAGTTACTTAAGATGAAGTGAAATAAAATATGCTGTGTACTAATGAGCATTCTTATCTTGTATCCAGGAAAACGCGCACTTTTTAGTTGCAGATATGATTATAGCATCGCTAGAGAAAATGAAATGTAATATCCTAAGCCAACAAGCAGAGTCCTGGGGTGTGGAGGAAGCAAGTGGATCAGATGGCAGCTACCACACTGATTCAGAGTTATCTTCTTACCCTGGAGTGAAGAAGTCTGATTCTTCTGTTGACTCTTCAGACAGTGGTTATGAAGGCGAGTTACTTTGTCTATAATGCAGCCTTGTCTGACAGCTTTTGCTGTTTATGCAAGAAAATACTAAATGAATTTGGGTATTGCTTGGAACCAAATTCTGTCATCATCTTTGAATGTCTCTGAGAGCTGAGTTCCCTGAGGATCATTATGCCACAAGTGTTTTCCTTGTGGGTCACATTCTTCCTTTTGAATGTTCATATCTGTGTTTTATTTATTATAATCTTTTTTTACATGAAACAGAAAACTTGCAGTTGAAGTGCCACATGCCAAGCACAACCTTCCACAGAGTGTGCCTGTAGCTGGCTATTTTTCTCTTTGCTTAAATCCCCTTTTTTTTTTTTTTCCAGGATTTGAAGCTCAGCTCTTTCCTTCTGTGCTTGCTTCTGCAGTATGCAGAGCAGGCCATGCAGCTGATTTGAGTCACGCTGCCCAGAATATTCATTCGCATATAGTTTGTGGCAAGATTAATAAATACTCCTGGCACTAAAACCCTTGGGTCAGCACATGCATTTTTAAGTAGTTTCTAGTCTCTTGACTACACAGATCTTGGCGATGGAACTTGAGTCTAAAGTCTAAATGACATAACTTCTGGAGAAAAAAATGAATGATGTACTTGCATATGAGGTGGGGAGAGACCATTGCTAATATAAAAGCCTTTGGTTTGTTCTCTAGAAGCTTCTTTCCAGGAAACTGAGATACGTGTTGTATGACAGGCTTATAAGAATTGGCTTTCTGTGTGTGCATAAAAATAAATAAAACTGCTCTGTAAATACAGGTTGTGTGCTAAAGTTTTAGTAAGTGAAGACAGACAAAAATACAACTGCTACTACTCTATAAATTGGGAAAGTTAAACTGGTGTTGCCTTTATTCTGGACAGGATGTGCTTTGCTGCCCGTCAGCTCCCCAGTGCACCTACATCAGGAGGTTACCAGATTTTGTTGCCACAGTGACTCAGAGGATGAATATGTAATTATTGGTAAGACTTTAAAATTATAACTGCAGGAGTAGCCCTATTGTTGAGTTGGATCCATGGCATCATTTGGAAAATCGGTTGACTTGGATGTTATTGTAGGAGAAACTTTATTCTTTTTATTTTCTCACGTTCTATGTGTGACTCTTTATGAGAACACATCCAGAAATCCCAGGCTGGTGCAAGATTTCCTTTCTACAAAAGAATATCTTTGCTGGTTTCATGCTGTGATGGGTTGAAGCTGGTTGGGTGCCAGGTGCCCACCAAAGCTGCTCTGTCACTCCCCTCCTCAGCAGGACAGGGAAGGGAAAATATAATGAAAGGCTTGTGGGTTGAGGTAGGAACAGGGAGATCACAATAATTACTGTCTCGAGCAAGTTGTACTTTACTTAGGGAAATTGATTTGATTGGTAATAAATTAATTTAGAGTAGGATAATGAGAAATAAAACAAAATCTTAAACATCTTCCTCCCCCTTCTCCCTGGGCTCAACCTCGCTTTTTCTACCTCTTCCCTGTCACTGGCACAGGGGGATGAGGAATGGGTGTTGTGGTCAGTTCATCAAAGGTTGTCTCTGCATCCCCTTCCTCTTCAGAGGGAACAGCTGGCCTCACTGTGGTCTTCACCATGGTGTGCAGTGGAATCTGCTCCAGCACTTGGAGCACCTACTCCCTCACTTCAATGACCTTGCAGTCTGCAGAGTTGTTCCTCTTGCATATTCTCATTCCTCTCAGGCTGCAGTTGCTGTTGCTCATCAGTTTTTTTTCCCCTTATTAAATATGTTATCACAGAGGTGCTGCCACTGTTGCTGATGGGCTTGGCTTTGGCCAGCGGCAGGTCTGTCTTGGATCTGGCTGGCATTGACTCTGTCAGACATAGGAACGACTTCTAGCAGCTTCTCACTGTAGCTGTCCCCTGCTAACAAAACCTTGCCATGCAAACCCAATATAGGGACTGAAGTTACGTATAAGCATTAAACCCAGTGCATGTGGGTGAGCAAAGCGTGAAACTGGCACATTAGCCAACTATAGCAACATTGTTTGAGAGAATTTAGGACATGATCTTTTCCTAATCAAAAAGTTTGATTAGGTTTTAGGTAACCCTCCCTCTGCTTCAGCAGAATGTCTGTGTCCCCTTATAGTCACCGGTGCTCTACTTCTTTTCAGGACATCCTGAGTTTCTTTGATCAGCTTCTGGTTTTTTGGTCCGCTTCTGTTTTTCACATAGGCATAACTAGAAGCTCGTAAAAGTAGCCTGAGAAACATTTATCCTCTGTCTTATTTTTTCCTGTTTAAAAATACTTTTTTTTATTGCTCTCTGTAGTTTTAGAGATTGACTTTTTTTCGCCTCCTCTTTCCTTAATCTAAGAATGATGAACTAGCTCCTGAAACAGCATTTCTGGTAGAGTTTTTTAGACAAGTACGAATGGGGAAGCCTCTGTATTGAGAAAAATATGCATGGCTAAAACTAACTCTTACTAATACCTTGTCTGCATAAGCATATTTTGTCTATATAACTTAATGAAGAAGTCTGTGCTTTAATTCCATTCAGCTCACCTGTTACTTACATCACCAGTTGGCATGTTTGTTATGGGTGTCTCCAAATACCTGTCAGTGTTCAAAAAATTTAATACGCGCTCTATTGGTTCTGTATATTATTTTTGATGTCTAGTGTCTTCTGGCTAGACCTGGACTAGCAGACACTTAATCTCTCCTTACTGATTCTGCCTGCTCTCGAAGGGAGGCTGATGGTGATGATATGATGCATAGTTGTTACTTTTCCTCAGTGGATGTCTGAGATCTGCAGAGGAGATAAGACTTTTTATGCTGCCTTTACAACCAGGACTGAGATTATTTTCTGCATCCAGCAAGGGTGTTGTAAAGATGAATATATTTGAAATTGCCACTGTGGTAACACAGAAGGTAGATTTCAAACAGTGCTGAGTAACAGAAGGTTTGTTTCTTAGATGGCTTGATAAAATTTTCTCTTTTTTACTGCAGAACTTGAAGACCTGGAAAATCTGTCTGTCACCCCAGATGAAAGGTAATGGTGTGTATCTCTACCAGTGGCACTGCTTTTTCCACTGGGCCAGCTTTCTGCTGACTCTAATGGCTGAGGAATGATGTGGGAGTGGTCCTCCCAAGGAAGAGGAAGGAATGCTGCTTGACAGCAAGTGTCTGTGTCACTTGGCTTAGCGGAGCACTTCTTTGTTGCTGGAGTCTTGCTGGAGGGTGGTGGCTGTGGCTCTGCGAGGGCCTGGGTGTATCAAAGCAAGGGGATAGGAAAGAAGCAAAGGGAGAACGTTTTTCAAGGATGCAGAAGAGGCAGTGGAGTTGCTGATGACATGCTGCTATTTTTCACTTCTATCTTGCTTCACTTTCAGATCTTCTGAACCAGACAGCAATTCTGCTGAAGCAACAGCCCAGGAGTTGTGCAGAGCTTTCAGAAAACACTGGTTGCGGACGGACTCTGCAGCTCAACTGTCTGGTTGCCTAAGCTCATCTAAGCAAAGAGTGAGTCTGAGCTGAAAACAGCAGGCTCTTTATTCAGTTCCCTGAATAATCATTGTCTCACTGCAGCTGCTTCACTGTTAGGGATAGGGGGATCTACATTTAAAAAAAAACAAAACAAAAAGAAAATAAATATGGATGAGTGCTTACAGTTTATTAATTCACTTTCAGTTAATTTTTAGAAAATTTCTTCTCTCTTTAGCACGTTTCACCATATTTAAGATGTGCAGTTGTGAACAACCTGGATGTACTTCCTTCTGGGACCGCTATCAGAGAGTTTAGCTGAGGGGGGGGGACTATGTGTGTATGAAAATTGAACTTTTCCCTTTATACCACAGGGTATTAAATGTTTTGTAGCATTTAACATACGTCAGCTGACAAGCTTTTCATCTTCACAAGTCTTTCTTTCCCAATAGTCTGTTCCAAAAGAAGAGATTCCAAGAGAGCTTGAGTCCAGTTTGAATCTGGCTGAAGAAATAAAGATCATATCAAAACTAAGAGGATCTTCTGGCTGGGCTCCACCAAGATCACAGATTATATTTAATATTCACCCTTCAGTCAAGTAAGTCTAAGGGATCTGAGTACTGTTGTATAGTACAACACGGGGGGTTTGTCTAACACCTGCTAAAGTTGATGAAAGGAGCTTGGGTGATTTAACAGAACCTAAGGTTAGAGCGACTGCATGGTGCAGCCTTCTGCAGTGTCTGCCACTAGCTTTGCTTGGAAGCAAATGGCATCTTTTCTCCTTTCTTGGCACATCCTGATTAATGTTGCATGTGCACTTTTACATGTGATAACATGTAAAAGTTTGGTGTTGGCTGTGTGCTTAGCTGGACTTCTAAAAATGTATTTTTGTGTGGCTACCTGGAGAATATTCTTAAGTTTCTCCACTTCCCTGCTGATATTTTATAGGTAGTAGGTTTTCAGAAAGCAGCGAGAAAACAGGTCATGTTTGGGGAAACTACTGTTTCACTCTGCATAAAGTGCTGTTAAATGCCCAAGGTAGGCAAACAGACTAGTTCCCTGCGTGGCTGCAGGTCCACTTGCTTTTTCGGTTGTAGGTGTGAATTTTCCACTCCCCCTTTATATTGGTGCCACCTTAAGAAATGGAAAAGAATTTAATTCTTGCAACAAGCCATATACAGAAGTAGTAATTGATGGCATATTCTCCACAGAATAGAGACTCCCACTAAAATAGTAATCAGCATGTCCTCCAGAACCTCATTCCTCATGTGGAGGAGTAGGAGTCGGCTCCTAATTTGGATGTTTTCACTGGTGCCAGTGTAGCTCTCTTGTATTTTGGTACAATGTTAACTGTGTTTAGTTTTAGTTAACTATTTGCTTTGTTAACTATTTGTCTCTGTATGCAGGAGAGATGCAGTGGTGGCTGCCCAAAACTTCACATGTGTTGGTTGTGGCACCCCGATAGAAAGCAGTAAGTATTAATGCAAGGGGGGGGGAAATTAATAAATCCATTACTAGTAATCAGGCTTGACCAACATAGGTGTACCACAATTGTAAAATTATCTGAACTAGAAGGAAAAATACCATTGTTGGATGTGGCTGCAATAATAAAGCAGGCAGTGGGATCTTACCACTGTCTCCAGTTTCTCATTGCAGACAGAATACAATATTTGATAGATGTCCTTCTCATACACAGTAAAAATTCATGATGGTAAACAACAAAATGGGAAAGGCTATAAAAAAAATTAAGCTTCCATGCTGGAAAGGGCTGTTTTTACATCTTCCAATGGTTTCTTTCAACAGTAAATTCTTTCATTGTGTCATTTTACACATTTTCAAGTCTCTTTTTAGAGACTTTATGGAAGCTTTATGCAAGCCCATGGAATGTCTGGGTTTGCTATTTTAGGGTGTCTTTTTAAAAATTCTTGAAGTCTTGATCACAAAATCCTGCTTGTTTCATTTCTGATGCTTTGTGAGAACTACTTGAAAGCATGGTGATTTACAGGTCTGACAAGCAACCTTTACCTAAGAAATCTTTGAAGTGGCTTTCAAGACTTGTTCTGTGTCTTCTCACAAAGGAGCAGCATTTGTGATGGCCTGTAAAGCGTCAGCAATCCATGATGGCATGTTAACTTGAGCAAGCTTACGATGCTGAGGTAGCTGGGGAAAACCCACAAACCTCTTTATATGAAAAAGTATTACTCAAATGTGATTCTAAGAGCAGCTTGTCTTCCCATTTGGTGGTAGATCCAAGTGCTTTAGACAGAATAAGCATACACACAAGAGGCATGCTCCCTAAGTATTAGAAATATTAACGATTTTATTGCTGTCTACCTTCAGAATATATCAGGAGACTCCGCTATTGTGACTACCTGGGAAAATACTTTTGTGACTGCTGCCACAGCTATGCCCAGTCTTCCATTCCTGCTCGAATACTTTTGAAGTGGGACTTCAAAAAGTACTATGTATGCAACTTCTCTAAACACCTACTGGACAGCATATGGCAGCACCCAGTTTTCAATGTGTCATGTATTAACAAAGCCCTATATGTGAAAAGTAAAGAAATGGACAGGGTGAGGGTAAGTGTGGCCTTTTTTATAATTTTATTTTATTTTAATTTTTTTTTCTTTTTATTGGGAATTTTGTAGGTCTTAGACTTCTGGGAAGAATTCCTTATGCAAGGTTGTCCTTCATCACGTGTGTATGTGGGAAGGAGGCATAGTTGGTTTCTCACCACTTGGACTTGTTTCATCACCACTTCTGGAACTTGTCCTCTCTCCCCTCAGATGAAGGGGGAGGAGGAAGAAGTTTCCAACCTATGCCAGAGGTCTCATTTTCTCCCTTGTCTTTAGGAGGCATTTCCTTACTGGTTTCCAGTTCTAGTTCATGGGAGGGGAGCTGGGCTCCTGCAGTAAATATTTACCTCTGCTTGGCAATTGGCTGTTTGAAAACTCCGGAAGTTTTGAATGACTCCTTAATTTTGTAGGTCATTAGAGAAAACACCCTTGGCTCATCTAAGGGCTGTGCCTACTACAGGAAGGGTGCTCTGCTGGAGATTACAAGTTGCTGTGTGTCACTTCTTGGCTGAGGAGACACTTACCTGTTCATAGAATCATAGAATGTTAGGAGTTGGAAGGGACCTCTTAGAGATCATTGAGTCCAACCCCCCTGCCAAAGCAGGATCAGCTAGGACATGTCATGCAGGAATGCATCCAGGTGGGGTTTTCAAAGTCTCTAAAGAAGGAGACTCCACAGCCTCTCTGGGCCATCTGTTCCAGTGCTCCATCACCCTCACAGTAAAGAAGTTCCTCCTCATGTTGAGGTGAAACCTTCTGTGATCAAGTTTATACCCATTGTTCCTTGTCCTATTACTGGGCACTACAGAAAAGAGACTGGCCCCTTCCATTTGACACCCACCCTTCAGATACTTATGGACATTAATAAGAGCCCCCTCTCAGTCTTCTCCTCTCAAGACTAAACAGCCCCAGTTCCCTCAGCCTTTATTCATAGAGGAGATGCTCAAGTCCCGTAATCATCCCTGTAGCTCTCCACTGGACTCTTTCCAGTAGACTGGACTCTGTTCTTACACAAGTTTGGATCTGGTATCTTGGTATGCTGACATGAAGATATTTGTAGCGTTAGGAATTGCTTCCCTTGTCAGTGAATAAAAGTAGCTTTTGCATTCCATTCCTTGGCCTTTCATGCATTAGAAAATCCATTTGTTTAGTTTTGTGCTAACTGTGAAGTTTGGCTTGATGTACTGACAAGGGTTGTTGACTCAAATAGTGGTGTTCCTCACTTACGAACATAAAAATGCAATTGCTTTTCATTTAAAAGTTGTTTTGTTTTTCCCCTTCACCTTTTAGGAGGCACAAGAACAACTTTTTCATTTAAAGAAGCTTTTGAAAACCTGCAGGTTTGGTGAAAGGTATGGGCTGTGATTGTGCATGAAAAACAGCTTATTTAAATGAAGCTAATGTGCTTATAGAGCCTTCTCTAGCAATACTACAGTACAGCTAAATGAATTAGTATGATCATTAGAGAAAGTTCTGTAACAAAACTTCCTTCTATTGCATTGCAAATGTTGAGTGAAGAACAGGTTTTATGTGGTAGCTTTCTGTTTCTTGTAACATACTTAGAAATCTGGTTTTAAATGTTGAATGATTTTTGTTCGTTTCATATTTTGTTCCTACTTTGTCTTTTTTAGGTTCTTGCTCTTCCTTAAAAAGATGTTTATGTATATGTCAAATATGTTTTCTTTAAAAAATTTGAAACAAATTAACAAACGTCTTCCTTGAGGGTGTAACAATTTCTTCTAGAAATCTGTCATAATGCTCAATTTAATTTATGTTTATAAACATATTTAAATGAAAGTAGTAACCAAAAGTGGTAAATACCAAATAAATGACCTTGCTTGTTGCTGCAAATGTAAAGATTTTTTTTTTTGGTGTTCATTTTCCCAAACTATGAATATAATTAATAGGTAGACATGTGAATGATAAAACCTTCATTGCAAAATGGCTGACCTTTTAGAAACAGACATGAGCAAAATAAGCTCTGAATGTAGGTTCTGTTCTGTCTTCTGTGTCAATTGCGTGTTGTTCACCAAATTTAAACGGCAACATATTTTAATGTTTCTCCTTCTGGACAACCAACTGTGATTCCATTATGGAAATAAGCATTAGGATCCTCACTGTACCTTATACATCGGTGATACTTTAAAAGTAATAGCTATATTTTCTATATTCACCTGCTCACTACAAGCATAGCTTCATCCAATAGTGACCTATGCAGGATAAAAACCTTCGAAGTTCTTTTTGCAAAAAACCAAGAAATAACCCTGGCTTAATACATTAAATACTATATGGTATTTTACCTACTGTGCCTGAGATAGGCGAGAGCCCTTTACACAGTATTTACATTTATTTAAGAATTGCTGGGATAACTGCACTTGGCAACTCTGATGCCCAAGGAATGCTCATTTCAAGCAGACATGTTATTCTAAATCCCTAATCCTCTGTTTTTTTGTTAATGTGATCTCAAATTGGGAGGAGAGGTAGAATTCAGCATGAACTTGTCTCGAATGATGCCTGGGTGACTAGAGGAGTGAGAAAGGTTTATTCATCAAATGTACTTGGAAAAAACTTTTTGTAACTTGATTTTGTTTGGTTTTCTCTTTGCAGTGTTCTGAAACAATTTGAACAAGTCCCCAGCCATGTGACAGAGGAGCTCCATCTCTTCTCACTGGATGATCTGATGAAGATTAAACGAGGGCAGTTACTGCCCCTTCTTAAAGATATCCTGAAGAACTCCACCTCCCATGTGGATGGTTGTGAGGTAAGGAGAAGCCAGGCCTCTTAGTGTCCTTGCAGCTGCTAGTGTGAAGAATATCCCTGCTGACATTCCCAAATAATTTTTCTTAGACTAAAAGTAAATCCACTCTTTTGCTGTCCTTGTAGCTCTGTCAAGCAAAAGGTTTTATCTGTGAATTCTGTCAGAGTGCAGATCTGCTGTTTCCATATCAGATTGCCAAATGCAAAAGGTGCACAGGTATGTTCCAGACAAAATATTTTTCTTTCTTCCATGGGGACATCGATGTGTAAAACTGTTCAGGTTTACTTTAGGGAAAAAAACCAAACATGGATAGCATAGCATGTACCTTTGGAAAAAAGCTCTCTTGGCATCAGTAAATTTGGAGAGCTAAATCAGTGACTTGCCTGAACAGGATTATGGCTGCAGGGGGAGGCTATTTTTTGGGTCTGTGCATGAGAGAGACCCAAAGGCAGTGCTATGCTGCTGCTCTGTCAGATCTTGCCAACGTACACTGTAAATCCTGTGAATCTTACCAAAATGTTTAGTCACAGTTATTACAGTGGCAGTTGTTACCTTGACCTTGCACTGCTCCTGTTTACTTTTGTACTTGGGTGAACTGGACAGTTGTGTTCCTTGAAGCGTGTTCTATTGATTCATTGTTAAATTTGCTATTTTAATTTATTTATTTATTTTCCTGAATGTTTAACTGCTTGTATGTATAAACAGAGTGCAAAACGTGCTTTCACAAAGCATGCTTCAAGTCCGGAGGCTGCCCCAAATGCATGCGGATCGCAGCTCGGAGGACACTTTCAGAAACTCTGTCGCTGGTACCTTCATGAGACTGGATTCCTCTGCTGATTTCAGAAGATGCTCAAAGCCAAATCTTGAGGTGCCTGATGAAGAATTAAATAATGTTGTTTTAGACATTACTATTTTTAATGCATGTCTCCTTTATGGGGGGTAAAAAAAAAATAAATCCACACAAACAAAAAAAAAACCCAAACCGAACTTTACTATCATCACTGAAAACTCTCCCTAAAGAAGTTTCATTTTAACTGGTGACAAAGACTGGATGTTAATTCTGTCGGCAGCCTTTTGTTGTTGCTATGTTTTGTCCTTGTATGCAAGGTTTTTAATATTATATTTTTCCATATAAAATTTATTCCTCTCTGTAACTCTGCGAATAATGTGTAGATAGTAAATGAGTGTTGGAAATCTTTACCTGTGTTGGGTTTTGGAAATGGGGGAAAAAAGGGTAAAGTACAAAACCATCCTCTCAAAAGCTCTACAACAGAAAAAGCTTGTCTCCAAGCTTTAAGCATACGCTGGTTTGAAATTCTGTTCTGGCAAATGATTAATGTGAACCAGTGGATTTTAAGTTTCTTTTAAACAGGTGTATGTAAGAAATTGTGGTGGGTTGATCTTGGCTTGCTGCTAGATGCCCACCCAGCTGCGTGCTCTCACTCCCTCCTCCACAGGACAGGGAGAAAGTAAGACTGAAGAGCTCATAAGTAAAAATAAAGACATGGAGATTACTTATGTTGTTCCCCTGCTCCGGTGTGGGCTGTAGTCATTCAGATTAAACCTGTTCCTGCATGGGCTCACCAGGAGACTGAGTTCCTTCAGGAAATATCCATATGCTCCAGTGGGGTCCTTTCTACGGGCTGTAGGGGAATCTGTCTGGTGCCTGGAGCACAACTCCCCACTTCTTCGCTGACCTTGGTGTTTGTACTGCTGCTCCTCACGTGGTGTTTTGCCCTTTCTTAAACAGAGGTACCACCATCTTGTCTGAGGTGCTCATCTCTGTCCTACAGTTGGTCCATTGGAGCTGGCTGAAAGCAGTTAGATCTGGCGTGGGGTAGTCCTGTCCTCTTCACGCAGAGACCACCCTGCAGGCCCCAGCTGCCAACAGTTCGCCACCTACACCCAGTATGCTGCTCTAGAAGTTTCTTTACAGAGCACTTAAAAATGTAAGGAGAGGCAGTGAGTGAGCAGGAGAGATGGTCTTGTTTAAATCTACCCTTATGCTTGCAGACTGGGTCCTTGCCTAAAGATGAAGTGCTGGAAGTTGAAAGCAGCTTTCTTTCCCAGCCTGGTTCATTAATTCTGATGGAAGTGGCTGGGGAAGCAGCCCCTGCCTTCAGAAACCCACAGCAGCTGCTTCAACCATTTGTGCTGTATATGAAGTACTACTGAACAGAGAAACCTTGGAATGCGAAAGCACATACCCAAGTTCTGATCTCTCCCATGGGGTACGCTTAATATTTGGAATTTGTATTTTCTCATTTTGTGCCCTGTTCTTTCTCTCCTCACCTGTGAGCTCCAGCTTTTAGCAAGGAAAAGATCAGCTGTGGGTTACTGGGGTCTGTGTAAGTTCACCTCCACGCTAATGCTCACAGCACTAGTAAGCTTCTAACTCTTCCATTTTGCTATTTCTTCTGCGGGCAAAACCAGCTTACCTTCTTACTCTCGGAAGCAGGATTATCAACTCTTACTCAAGATCACCAAACGGATACTGACGTAGGGTAAGAGGTGATGAGAAAGAGCCTGCTTATGCAGCTGACTGTGTTTAATGTTATGCAAGAGTAAATTCTCATTTGAGTGCACGACTAACTGAATCACATGAAAGGCATTGCTATAGGGATTTTCTGTTTATGAAGGAGCTCACTTGAATAATCTTCCTGTGGTATAACCTGCAGGGTTACTGAATAAGTCTTTGGCATTATTCATGAATTTAGGAGAGCTGACCTGGTTTCTGGCTGTGCTTTTTACAAATGTTCTAGTCTTACTAAATAGTAGTGGTACGCAGGAGGGGGAGCGTCAGGGAGTGAGTTTCATGCACCAACTGTTAATACTTTACATCCACTCGGTTCAGGTCCAAGGCAAGATCTCAATGAGTTTGAGTAGCTGGTGAAAAACAGAGGACCCAAGAAGATAAGCATGCCTATAATCCAAGAAAAACTACTTAAAATGTTCTGCTGCTGAAGCTAAAGTAAGAACCAAGTTGTGAGCTGTGAACAGGTTGATTATGAGTTGGAAGGAATAACGGAGGCTGTTATTTTGCTTCTTTAGAAGGGGTGGTGGTGCTCTTGACTGTTAGGTCTGAAGGAAAGTCATACTGAAACCACATTCTTGAGTGTTGGTGTCAACACAAGATACCACAGGCACATGGTGAGGCTATTTATCCTGAACCTCTTTGGTGAGAAACAAGGCATGGGTGACTAGAGCTGCACTCAGAAAATGTTCTTGGTGTTGCTGAGGTGAGAGCTCCTTATCAGCTACTATCCTGGGATAGCAGAAAGCAACCATGGTAAAACTGAAAGCATGCAATGTTTCTTTCTGTATTTGGTGATAAAATGACTTGGAGAGGAAGGGTCGACTTCTGTACTACAAACCCTTTAGGTGTCTTTGGGGTGTAGCCATGCTCTTTGAATCGTGTTTTGAGACTCTCTAAGCTCCTTAAGTCAATACAGTGCTCTTCCTGAGCATGTCTCTGTGGTTAAGGACTCGTTTTGATTATTTTTTTTGAGGTTAAAACAGTTGAGAAGGCAGATCGAAGATCAGAAATTTTTAAGAAAAGAAAAGCTATATGGCTACAGTGAATTTCTTTGCAAGAAGTAAAATCCTACATGTGGAGTTCTTTGAGAGAAGACATGAGAGTTAGGCTGTTTTACTGAGGAGTTGGGCCAGTTTAACGTAAGCTGCTTGCTAGGTAGAAAGCTAAACATGTTTCGTAGAGCACAGTGACAGGAGATGTGGCTCTTTGGCTAGGGAAAGAGGGAATTGCTATGCCGTTCCGTTTGTCTGAGCAATGAGGACCAATGCTTGTTCTTAACATTGGGTTTCCATGATGTCATGTGGATGCAACAGGAGCACTTATGAGGAGCAGTCTCAAGGGCGTAAGAGGCAGAGAAACCTATTCTTACTTAAGTGCCTGCCTCACTGCACAGGCAGAGCTCAGAGCAAGACAGTTTTATTAGTAATTTCCCTAAGAGCAGGTTTTCAAAGGAATACAATACCAGTATCTTGCCCTTGCTGCTAACAATGTTATCTACTTTTTGACTAGTTATTTCTTTATACTGACTTGTATTTCTCCTCATAGTTTCAGTCGTGAGTTGTCTGGAGGTGGAAGTGCTTTGAAGAGACATTGTACAGTATGTTGCAGCCAGGATCTTTTGTGATACATCATACAGCTGTTACTGTAAATACTAGAATAATACTAATTGCCAGGTGTAGTATAGACTCACAAATACAGGTCTTGTTGCAACTGTAAGTATGTCAAGTAATTAAGTAGTTTTATGGGGCCCATATAATTCCAGGGATGTCTGTGACACTGTTCACTTTAAGAGAAGAAATTATCTGTGAGTTTTGTAAGAAAAGATACTCAGTTTTACACACAAGAGTACATGAGCTCCTTCAGCAGAAGTCTTTCACCTCTTGATGTGCCTCTTTTAATGTCCTTTAATTTTTGTAAAGGAAATTTATCACTATCTTCTCATGCATGCCCTGTGACTGCTGTTTGATAATAGTTTTCTTTTAGGCCGGCAATACTCTGGAAAACACCTGAAGTCTAAGATATCAGTTGTACTTACATAGTTCAGCATTGACATAATCATTGGTGTCTTTTGGTCCAGAACATTTGCCTGGTGATTCTGAACACAGCTACACAACCTGTTCTTTTTCTATCTGTAACCACCCTGTTTGATCACACAGTGCTTTGCTGTCTGGACACAGACTGAAAAGTCTTGTGAAAATTTCAAAACTAGGCGGTCATTAAGGGAAATCTAATCAGTAAAACAGGGAAAGGAGAGTCGGGGAATAGATTTACAAGAAAGGCTTGGACAGTGTACACGTGAGTGGAGTGAGGAGAGAACTGAGCAAGACTGTCAGCAGCCAAAGAAGCTCTGCACTAAATATACCATAGAATGCTTTGGGTTGGAAAGGACCTTTAAAGATCACCTACTCCAACCCACCTCTATGAGCAGGAACACCTTCAACTCTTGAATGTTTCCATGAAGGGGGCATCTACCCCCTCTGGGCAACCTCTGCCAGTGTTTCACCATCCTCACCATAAAAAAAAATAAATCTTACCTAGTCTAAATCTACCCTCCTTTAGTTTAAAACCATTACCCCTTGATCTGTCTCAGCTGTCCTTGCTAAAAAGACTGTCTCCATCTTTCTTATAGTCTTTCTTTAATTACTGAAAGACTGAATATGGTTTTCTCCGATCTGAATAACCTCAGCTCTAAGCCTTTCCTTATAGGAGAGGTGCTCCAGCCTCTGTTCATCTTCGTGGCCTTCCTCTGGACCCAACTCTGCTTACAAAGGAGGATGATATTTTTACATTTGGCTAGATTAAAAATAAAAATGTGGGTTGAATCAGTAAATTAAACTTGTCCAGGACTGGCGCATGGTGCAAGATGGGCAAAGTTCAAATACTCCACGCTTTTGTTCACTGGGGTTGCCAGATTCAGCGTGCCTGGTGTGAGTGGCCCTACGTCCCTGGTAACTTCTGTATTTGCTGTGACAGGGCAAAATTGTGCCACATTTAATCGTAACAGTTTGCCATGATTTAATTAGAAAAAAACCCAACTCTATGGCTGTAATTGGTTAGTGTAACCACTTGTATGCTCAGGAAAGTTTACAGCTTGGTAGCTGCTGATTCCTCACCTTTCACAAAATGATGCCATCTCCCTGAATTTATTTTTCCCCACCAAATTACTGAAGTTTTTTTTATTTAGGGGCTTTTGACGGCATGTCTGAAGGCAGAAGAAAAAAAAAGAAAAAAAATAATTCCTTCTCCTCACTATGCAGATTTCCCCTCAGTGTATCATTTAAGGTTCATTTATTTGCAACCAATCCCAATCCAGTGCCACCCTAATAACTTCTCCAAGGGTGGTGTTGGATGATAGGGCGATTTGGAGGTCGACTAAGTTCCTGGATTGTGCTAGAAATACAGGGGAAAGAGTGCCAAAGCCCCTTCTGCTTGGAGGAAAAAAAAAAAAAAAAAAGCTGGTTTATATAGAAGCAGTTGGGGAATTACCCAACTGGTTCTGGTAAGAGCCAGATTCTTTATGACCTTCATGGAGCTAACGGTGAGTATCTGTGGAAATACTGTGGAGTACCTGTGTAGGTGCAAGCACAGATGGTACGAACAGATCACCACCTAGCCAGGGAAATCTGACATAAGAAGGCAGCAAGAGTTAGACACCAAAGTAACTGAGTGTCCAAATAAAGAGGCTATATCCATGGCATTGTGTATCTGTGGTGGCAGTGCCCATTTCATAGACCTGGGCTGGGCATGTGCCTCCTGGTGCAGTACAAAGGAAGCCAGACAGCAATGGCCTGGATCCCATAATAAGTGCTGAAATCAGGATTAAGGAGGATCTGGGTAAAAAAATAGTTGTCTTATGGAGACCGTAACTGGAGATCCTTTCCATTAAAAACTTTTCCGTTGCCTGCAGGTCTCTTCCTCCTCAGACCTAGAATTGCCCGAGTCTAATCAGCTTGATTCTAGTTTGCTGCTTTTACCTGCCTGGGATTTGGAAATGGGGAATTCTGCCTGAGTGATGGACAGATGTTTTCTGTAAGAGAGAGCTCAGGGAACAGGACAGAATGCCTGTATAGCACCTTTCAATGTCAGCTCTTAGCTGGAAGCATCTTCAAATGCCTGTCTTTTACCTCAGCACTGTGTTGCTGATGCTGTGAATGATGCAGGATCTGGATGCACCCAGAACTCTTTGGACAATGGACAATTTATAGGAGCTGAGCTGGACTGATTTTTGTGACAACTGCTCTTTGTGTCACTCACCTGAAATCATCTGGCTCGCTGTACTTCCCTCAGCAGCAGCAGCCACAGTTCCTCTTGGATTCCTTTCTCTGCTATTTTAGTCAAGGCATTTCCAGTTGTCCATAAAGGCACAATGAAACTGAGAGGCAAACCTTCACTACCACCACCTCCTTTTCTGCTAGGCATGTTTTATTTGCTTTTTAAACTGTTTTTACCTCATTACAGCCCAGATGAATTTCTTTGAGATGTGCTCCTTATGAAAAACAAATATAATAAAATACATTTGTTCTTTCATATCCTATAAAGGTAAGCAAGGTGTTGAGGTGTTGTCAGCCTAGAGAAAAGAAAAAATGCTGTAAAGTAGAACAGACAGATCCTTGGAAAGACCTGCCTGCTGCCTTAGGAGACAACACCAAGCAGCATTCCCTGGAATAAATCACAGTTCCTTGCATAAAGCAGAAAGAATGCAGTGTTGGGGTCACTTCAAAGCAAGATGGTGACTGCTGACGTGTTGCTGCTATTGTGCATCAAGGAGAATTTATTTACCTCACCAGGAACTGGATGCTATTTGACCGTGCTCTCATCTTGATCCAACAGTTACTGTAAATCGAGTTCCCCTTCCTTGGGCTTTCAGAAGGTGAAAATAAATCAAAGTAGGAATGGTTTTACTGGAATAGGGTATGTTTTCAGTCCTCTTACACATTTTATGGATGAGACAAAAGTGTGTGAGTAGTAGTTTGTGTTAACGCAGTACAGAGGGCATATCCATGACATAACTCAGACCCTAGTAGCATCTGTCTGCAATAGCCACTTTTCCTCTCACAGGAAAAGGCCTTGGCACAGCAATTTCCTGTGCCAACACAGCACAGCCCTAACGTGGCCAGCATGTTGTGCTGTCTCATGACAGAAACCAGTTTGTGGCCGTATAACTGAAGCAGAGCCCTAAGGCTACTTAGAAGTGTAACAGAAGATGGCGTCACCACAGTAGGAAAATATGAGATGATATGATGAGCAATGGGAAAAAAATTGTTTGCCTCATTTTGTGAATAGCAAAATGCAGTTGAGCTGAGGCTGAAACAGCCCTGAGGAAGCTGATGGTACAGACAGAAGTGAACCCCAGATCTAGACCAGCATCCTGAGCAGAGGAGCTTCTTTGTTGTCTAAATCTGAGAGACACAATAGTGATGGAGACAGACTTTCTCAGGAAGGATGAAACGCACAGAGAAAGTGAAGTGGCCCTGTTTGTTCCTCATAGTGAAGAAAAACTTGATTCTCTCATGTTTCATCAATTTATCATTCAACATGTTAACAGCACCACTCATCAACTTTTCAGAGTCCATTTAACATGGAGGATCTGGTTGTCCCAGATTCCCCTCTAAATGCCTTTGAAGACACCTATAGAATCATAGAATGGTAGGGGTTGGAAGGGACCTCCAGGGATCATCGAGTCCAACCCCACTGCCAGCACAGGAACACCCAGGGCAGGCCACAGATCCAGATGGGTCTTGAAAGTCTCCGGAGAAGGAGACTCCCCAACCTCTCTGGGCAGCCTGTTCCAGTGCTCTGTCACTCTGACAGTGAAGAAGTTTTTCCTCATGTTGAGGTGGAACTTCCTGTGTTTCAGCTTGCTACCATTACCTCTCCTCTCTCTCTCTCTCTCCTTGTCGAATACTATTGTGTTTGTTGTTGCAGGGGTCCTTCAGTAGGTCCCAGCAGTCAGGCACAAGGCCTGTACCAGAGTTACGCAGGCTGGACTCCCCTGACCTCCAGGATTTCTGTATTTGGCAGACTGATGGGAAAGCAGAAATAACTACCAGCCTATTCTACACACTTCCTATTTCAAAACTGCTTTTTGGCTAGTTAACACATGTGCTTCCTCTTTTACAGAGCTAATGTGCACAATTGTGGCTCCAGCAGGTGCTGGATGGAGACGGCCATGACACTTCCCCACGACAATCTTCCAGTTGCTCCCACTAGGAAATAGGGAAATCCACAAATGGCCCATCTAATGGTTCTGGTTCTGGCCTCTGATGCTGGGTCAAAAGACTGTCTCCATGATGGTCTTGTCCCAGCACCTGCTAAGTGCTCACTCATGCAATATGATGACTTTACTCTCATATTTTCCCAGCAATTTTTCTCACAGTTTTTGTCTTCCCATATCCCCTTTCCATGAGGAAACTTTTCAGGCCACCCTACCCTATCCTTTCTTCTCTTGAGTTCCTGCAAACACATTATTCACTCCTGCTATCCCAAATGTTCCTGGGTTGCACAGCCACACCTTTTCCTGCTAGCATTTCCTGCTCTCTTCCTCTAGCATCTGCCACTAGTGGTTGTCTGGAGCCTTCAGTATTCCTTCCTTCGCACCTTGCCTGCCAAGAAGGTGAACCTTGATGCCTGCAGCTTATTGACTTCAGCCATTCTCTCTCCTGGGCACTCAGGCCCAAGTACTCCCTTGCTCTATCCCTGTTCCTCCTCCAAAGCAGCAACCCAAAGCACTCTTAATTTTCCAGCCCATATCACATGAATTAGCCTTTGACTATTACTAAGAGTCTTCTCTTTCTTCATGAAAGGAGAAAGTACCTCTCTGCCAGGTACCTTTTCACCACCCATCTATTCTTCTAACTTGACCTTACTGCCAGTGGAGCCTGAAACACCTTTCCACAACTCCACTATGACTCTGTTTCCCATTGACCCTTGTTCACTTATATAACTTCCCAGTCCAAGGAATTCAGAATTCCAGTCAAAGCTTATAGGAAAAAAGATCTTTCTGGTGGTGTAAGACTGATCTAGCTCACACTTTGGCTTCCCATATCCTGTTGAGGTGTCACAGTTTAAGCCCAGCTGGCTATAAAGCACCACGTGGACACTTTCTCATTCCTTCCCCCCCACAGTGGGATGGGATGAAAATCAGATAATGACAATTGAATAAGACAACACAAGGAGAGAAGAACAGCATCAGTGAACAAGAGCAACTGATGTAATCTACTTAGACTTGTGCAAAGCCTGCGACATTGTCCCGCAAGACATCCTGATCTCTAAATTGGAGAGACATGGATTTGATGGATGGACCACTTTGTGGATAAGGAATTGGCTGGATGGTCACATTCAAAGAGTTCCAATCAACAGCTCAATGTCCAGGTGACAACCAGTAATGAGCGGCATTCCTTACAGACTGGTACTGGGACCAGTGCTGTTTAACATCTGTGTCAGCAACATGGACAGTGGGATCAAATGCCCCCTCAGCAAGTTTGTGGATGACACCAATCTGTGTAGTGCAGTCAACACACTGGAGGGAAGAGATGCCATCCAGAGGGACCTACACAGGCCTGAGAAGTGGGCCTGGGCAAACCTCATAAAGTTCAGCAAGGCCAAGTGCAAGGTCCTGCACCTGTCTTGGGGCAATCCCAAGCACAAATACAGGCTGGGCTGACTATGGATTGAGAGCAGTCCTGAGGAGAAAGACTTGGGTGCACTGGTTGCTGCTAACTCATCCTGACTGACCAAGGATCTTGTACAAAACCCTGTCTATACATTCCAACCTTCTAAGATCTAAGGTCTACTCTAGTACTACACAATACTTCTTTCCAGAGTTCTCCCTGAGCCAGAGGAAGGAGGAACAAGAGGAAAGTTGCTGACACTGAATCATTTTCTACCCTAGTGAAATAAAAGCTGACCAAGGGATTTTCTGCTTTTTGCAGAAACATTCTTTGTCCCCTTCCTCCTCCTGTTAAGCAGGCATCAGAACCAGGGGGTGGGGGGTGTAAGGGTGTTGATCCCTGCATTTGCATTGTGACATGCGGTGCCTACAGCATTTGGCCCCTGGGAGTCACAAAATGAGAAAGAGGTCCCAGGGTCATGCTGAGGCTGAGCAGTGAAGGCGCAAGGGTGTCACGCAAGCAAGAGGCTCTGGCATGGCATATGACCCATCCCATGTGGTCGTTCTTGTGCTGGGGCTGCAGGAAATTGTGAAATTTATACATAAGCTTGAGCCTCTAGTGATGTGTGATAATTGTAAGCTGCTTGTAGAAACCCCAGGTGGCCAGTCTGGTATTTAATGGTCAGCTTTGTGACTCCACAAGTAGGTATGTCATCATGCCTGGTCCTGAGCTTCTCAGCCACAGGCAACTAGATACTGAAAATTTAGACAGTTAAATTTTGCTCTCTGCACTGCCTGTGGACTTTGCCCTAAGTCAAGATGAGGGACAAGAGAGGAATGGAAAGGGGTGATCAGGTTGATCTGAAAGATGTGCCTTGATCTCCAAAGCAATTTGGGACAGTTCACAGGCAGGAAGGCTGAGGAAAGCAGTGATATGTTTGCCACCTTCCTTCCCCCCCAACCTCAATGAATAAAGCGGGAACCTGTTTTCTTAGCATTGTGAGATGCTTGTTCAGCTGGACTCCAAGAGACAACTCAGCGTAGATGGCATCGGGGACAGGGCTGTTGCAGGTGACAGGAATAGCTGAGAAAGTATCTAAGTGAGAGCACAAAATGAGGAGTGAATAAAAGTAAAAAGTAAAAGCTCGGAACAGCAGGAGCAAGTCTGTTGGGACTTCTGTAAATCTGATGGGGCAACATTACAGTGCTGTCAAGCACAGTTTGTTGCAGTTTTTCATGTAAGCTTCACTGCACTCCCCCTGCACAGACATCTTTCCGGTGCTTGCCTAACACATAACTGAGCTGTGGCAAGTGGTTGCTTCCTGGGAGAAGGACACACTCCAGAGCAGACCAGGCAACTGCACAGCATGATCCAGCTGGTCCAACACCCAGCCCTGTGTGTTGGCCTAGAAACCTGACTGTATTTTACAGGTACAAATGCTACAGATGTAGCCACACAACCAAGGAATGCAGCACACAGTCCTCAATCATCGGCTTTTCCTCTGTAAGCAATGGGAGAGGACATGCCTGTCAGTTATTATTTGTGGCCCAAATCCTCCCCACTGGCTGTGCAAAATCAATGCATGGGTGTATGCCACTCACAGCTACCTTATCCTCTGCATTCAAAGGGGAGAGGTCTTGGACTGTCTCACTACACCATCCATATTACCTGTGTTCTTAAGCCACCTTCCAGCTGACTGGAGCAGTAAACTGGGAAAGGAGTTGCAATAAAAAGGTTCCTTCCCCTCTAACCCTGCCTGCCTGTACAGGTACGTGCACACACACCTCCTCGCCTACACATGCGCACACACACACTTTTAAAGCAGCAAGGCCCAATGCAAAACCATCAAGAAATACCAGGTTTAGCCTTGGCTGCATTACAGCCACTTGTCTCCAAATGGGGCCACACCTGAGAAGCAGGAACACTGTGCATTTATCACCCACTAATAAGCCACTGCCACGCTATCTGAACATGTTGTGCAAGTCAGTTATATTTTTCATGATCTTTTGATAAAAAGAAGGCAATGATTTTTCTTCTAACCTCACCAAAGCTTTGTCCTCTGCCTCCAGGGTACACAATTACAAAATCCCAAGTTAGTGGGAAGATGAAACTGAGGCCCCCAGCACAAGCTTACTGTAATTTTAAACTTTTCTAGTCCTCTCTTTGAGGACCTGTGTAAACATGAGCTCTGTATGTAGGCCATCACATGTAAAGTATGATGCCTACACTCCAGCATGTGGGTCAGATGCCTTAAGTTACACTGCAATAAATACTGCCAGTAAAATCCTCAAGTATAGTTTTAAGGGGTGGATCTCATCTAACACTAGCTTTGCATTTAAAGGTGTGTTTAGAAGTGCCCTGGGTGAAGAAGAAGGCAAATGAGGCTTGAAGACTTTCACAGAGGAGATGAGAGAAGCATTGGTGTTGTACTGAAAGGCTGTGTATTCCCAAGAAGCAGCTTTGTTCACATTTGAATGGTTTGATCATAGTTTTCATTTCACTCTGTCAAAGAAGCTTTAAAACGTAGACTTGTTCCTCATGCCTTGCTCTGCAGACTAAGGGACACTGCAAGCAAGTCAAACAGTTTAAACTTCGATCATGTCACCGCCTTGTCACACCATGATATATGTATAAAATAAATTAAAAAACACAACCAACAATCCAGTTTCACAAAGGATGAAGACTTCTTGTGAAAAGTACCACTAGAGGGGGCTGGTTGTACATAACTCAATTTAGATTTCTGCACTGCTGGAGAAAGTATGGTGGTGACTGTTTTGGTGCCTCAGTACCACTTATGGACACCATCAGCCTGTGCAAACATGCCTCAGTGTAGCTGTAGCCACATCAACTGCAAAACCTGCCCAGAACCAGGGGCAGAACCCTGAGTTCTAACCTGAGCAATGTTGCACTAGCATGTTCTTGCTGCTCTCTACTCCAAAGGCATCACCCCAAGCTGGAGATGAGCAAACATTCATCCCAAGGAAGTGATGTCTACACGCACCAGCAGTTCCAGTGCCTACAGAACACAGCTGCACTATGGATTCATTTCAAGCTCTGGCTCCTCATTCTCACATCTCCAAGATTGCCCACCTCTATTCCTGTATTCCCTTAACTCCTTTTACTACTCGTGTTTTGTGAAAGACACACCAAGTGCCAACCCTTTCTGCTGCTGCCAAGTTAGCAATGCAGAGAGTACAGCCTTCTGCCCCTGGAGCTTGGTGGAGAGGCTGTGAGTCTGGTCCAGAAATCCTGAATGCATTTGGAGCTCTTTCAGTCTGGAGACACTTTCTATTAATTAGTCTTGGGAAGCTTTACAGCCATTACTAAAATAAGGGAAGAAATTGCTTAAAGACATCCCTAGAGCACCTCAATGTTAATTGAACTTTTTTTCTTTGGAAGACACAGGACTACTACTGTTCCTTAAAGGCTTATCTATTTATGCATGAGCTGACACATACCACTTCTTCCATTCTAGCCTGGCACAGCCCAGCTGCCTCTTGGAAGCCAGAGAGTGAAGCAGTGTTGTGCTCTATATAATAACAATAATAATAATAGTTTGCATGGAAGACAGTGTAACTGCAGCTCACAGCTCTTCCTCTGCCATCCAACTCCAAGCCAAGAGAACAGGAGGTCATATGTGTCCATGCTTATCTGTGCCTGCATCCCCCCCTTGCAGATGCACCTACTGTACTCTACAGTGCCAGAGTTCATTATCTTTATTGCTGTGAGCAGCCAGGAAACAGTGAGAAAAAGCCAAAGGCTGCTGTTAAGTTTTACTGAAGGTCTTGCTAGTTCCTGGATTTCGTGGTGCTTTGAAATTATTTTGAATTTCAGCTATGGGGTCTTCAACCTGCACAAATGCTCTGGACTACATCAGTCACAAATAACTTTAAAGAGAAATAAAATTGTCCCTTCCTTCTGTACCATGGAACTTTTTTCTTCCTACTCCTCTCAAAATCATGGGGGGGTGGTTCAGACCAGCTGAAACTGCTGGGGTATCTAAAGCAATTTTCTACTCTGTATGTGAAGGTTTAACACTTAGCAAACATCAATCTTCATGCAAGTGACACATTTCTCTGTTTTCTGTGTTTGAATAATGTTTGCTATCATTTGAATAAATTTCAGATCTTCTCACTGAAAAGCCCATGAGTTCTACTAAACTTCTAACTTCCCTCTTTCAGTTCTCTTTCTGTTACATTCATTTCTGCTTCTGCATTTAAATTTCTCTAACTTCGCTCCCTGTCCACAGTGCTGCCTATCCCCAGTTCTGGCAGCCTGTAGATGGGTACTTGCCCTGGGAGAACATTCAGCTGAATTAACTGACTCCAGTGAAAATCCCCGCAGAGACAAAGTGGTTTGAGTTCTTTTACTATAATTAGTGTAGCAAGTGGAGAAAGAGTCAGAAATTTACTTTCATCCTTCAGGTCCACAGATATCAGATTTCAGGTGTGTTGAGCTATCAGAGTGAAGCCTAGCTCCATCCTTGGTTTGGTCTTTGTCCACAGGAACCTCGATTCTCTTAGCAGCTCCCTGAGGCACTTGAAGACTCAGTGCTGCACACGTTCAGATGGGTTACCATTTCGTGGGAACCACACAAACACGACACTGAGTTCACTTGAAATTGCCGAGGAGGAAGGGAGAAGGGAAACTGTCTGCACAATCATGCTGAGGTTGTTGCACTTACCAGGAGGTGAAAAGCATTTCTTCTTCAGCTGAGGTGGTTTCAACTCCTTGTATCCATGTTGCAGCAGACCTTACCAGCCACGAATCAATAGCAATGAAGTGATGTGTGATAAAAAGCAGAAGGGGTGATGGGGAGCGAAAAGGAGACTACTACAGTTACACAGCTGTAATCAGGTATGGAAGGTGCAAGGGACCAGAGTGAAAAGTCAGTAGAAGGCACCAGCCTTTGTGACCCAATCCTCATAGAAGCAGGACGCCTGTGTGTTGAGCCCTACCCTTAATGTTACTAATGCAAGTTATCCAACAATTATTTTGAGATCTTTTTTGTGCTGTGTTCTCTTCACTGGTTCAGGCGTGTCTGTCTGTCCATAGGAGTGCTTGGGTACAAAGTAGGACTGTGTCACCAAATTTTCATCTCTCCCTTAGCATATATTTATAGTGTTGTATACACAACTTCCATGAAAACCTATTACCAGTCTTTCCAACCTCAAGTCACACAATATTGAGCAGCTCTTAAGACACACCATGAATTCAAGGCTCTTCCAGCTGAAGGTTGTGAAAACACCAGGTTTTGGGCAAGTTCCATGGAAAATAAGACAACAAACCCTTTCCTTTGTGTGGTCCAGGTTGTAGCTATGGGTGTTCCACTGTCAGGGAAGACTCAGGCACTGACATCAGTTCATCAGGGTTTGAAGTGTGTTACAGAACTGTGATGAAAAGCCTTGAACATAAAAAATATTTGTCTTGTAATAGGCACGGGTACAATGGTTGTTACAGAGATCAGAAAAAAATCTTAAAATGTAGCCATGAAAAATGCTGGATTTTTGTCATTTAACCAAACGATATGAAAATCTGTTGCACTTAATAACTGCATCTTTCTGGTCAAGTGAATGATACTAAAATCAAGGGATTGGGTTTTTGAGTTTTGCTTGTTAAAATGTCAGCTGACTTCCACTGTTTTTCTGTATTGTATCACTTGCACTGACACAATGGGTGAAACAACAGAAAGCACCAACTGAGCCCTTACTCAACAGTACTGTGGTTAAGGGGTACCAAATTTGAAGTTGGAGCTCTGATCCCAGTTCTGTTTCAAGCTGTCTTCTCTTCACCATCAAGTCATTTAGGCAAGGTTTTGGTGATTTGGTTTTTTTGTGGTTTTGTGGGGGGTTTTACTTTGGGGTGATTTTAGTTTGGTTTTTTTTGTTGTTGTGGTGGAGGTGGGGTTTTTTTGTTTGCTTGGTTTGGTTTATGTTTAGAAATACATCAGACTTGGAGATTGGAACTCATTTAAAAATACTATTTTTTTCCCTAACGTAATCAAAATGTATTTACAAGAAATACAAAAACGTATTTACAAGACCTTCTGCAGATTGCAAAAATGTTACAGTTTTGAAAAATTGCTCCTAGATGCAATTTGTAATCTAGGAATAAGGTTACCTTTTTTTTTTTTTTTAAAAAAAAAAACAATGACAGGTATTATCATGTAAAATGATTTATTGCTACCAGTGGGGAAGAATCTGATCCCTCATCAGCTATCACAGGAGGAAACACAGGATCAGCATTTAACTTCATTGATTTTACATAGGGCTGAGTCTGCCTTTGATTTTGATTCAACTGTGTATTTGTGGATATGAAACAGACCATTCAGAGCTGAAGTTGCTTTTAGAAAGATATGGCAACAGTACACAGCAAACAGTCCCATCACTCCAGCTGAATTCCAGGTTGTCTAACAGAATAAAATAACATGAAATCCTGTATTTCTTAACAATTTTATCCCATTTGCAGTTCCTCTGATGTAATCCAGATCACTTTCCACAAAGTACTGTAGTCAATCCTTAGTCTGAGACATGAAGTTTCTACAGTATGATGATGAGCAGGCATGGAAGTAAAAGGGAATCCTTCCAAATCTAAATATGCTCCTGCAACACCAGATGAACCAAACCCCTTCGCCATACTGAGCTTCACTGCAGCAATCCCAGATAGCAAAACTACAAAGGGTAAAAAACTGGGTCAAAACCCTTGCATCATCCTTTAAGACTACGTCCACACTCAAGTTCAAGTTTCTCACTCACAAATGCAAATTAAAGAAATTACCTGGCCTCAAAATGCCTGTGGTTTGTTGCTGGAGAAGGTGCTTAAACTTTCTCATCTCCACCTTAGCAGAGGCCCACAATACTGCAAAGAAGTAATTACTCCAGCCTTAATGCAGTCTGCATGGCTCCCATGGGGAAGGAGATAGGCACATCAAAAATAGAAAGATGTACTGTACAGCAGAGAGAGAGGGAAGAAGATGATTCTGCAATTCCCAGAAATGGAGCTGATATAATTTTTGTCTCAGCTGTAAGCTTCAGGTCCATCTCCCTTCTGAAGTGAGTGGTTTGACGCACGGCCAGAACATGAAGCTGCAACATATATTTTGTCTGGAGGACAGGTGGCAGTGTAAAATCCTAGGAACCTTAAATACAAAGAAGTATTGGCATGCCTGATAAATCTCCCTTAAAAGTATTTCATGTTCACTCAGACACACTCAAAATCTGAACTGGGCATACCTGCATGGAAACCATTATATATCCCTTACTATGTAATAGCAACCTTTGATCAACATTAGCTTCATATGAAAGAGTGGACCAAATATGAACTTCCACGTTGCTGATACTTGTACAATCACTGATTAGGGTCCATCTATGCATATTTCTTGCTCACAATACTCCTGGGGAATGGTGGTTGTGGTGGAAGGCGGCAGGGGGGGGGTGTGTGTCAAAGGAACAGGACATACTTCTGTATTGCTTACTCATCCAATAATTTTTTTAATATCTTCTTTGTTGTCTATGTTTTTTTTAACTTTAGGTTATTTCTGGAGAAGCAAAGGGCAGCCAGATGAGATGATCTTGTAAGGCTGGTTCTGAATATCTTCATTCCATAACAAGAGGTGTATGAAGTTATTTTCTGTTCTGAGGAATTTTAGTGGAAGATTCAAAATTCAGTGGAAATTTAGTGGAAGATTCAGTTGGCAAAGCAGACAGATTGTTCTCTTCAATGTTCAAACATTTGAGCTTTTTGTGATTTTAAGGACCACAAGATATTTATAGGGTGTTCACACCAGATCCTATCTGGACAACAGTTATATAATGTCCTAATTCACATTTTATGAATTAATAAACCAAGATGGTATGTATATATTGAATAGTATATGTTTCTCACAGTGCATCTTACTTTCTAGACACAATTGTACATATAATACTTTTCTAATTATGATTTAAATGCTTGGTTTATCTAGAAAGACAGGGATGGGTGTGTATGAATGCATTAGACACATAGAGAACATCAACATTAAGGACAACAAAGAGCAGCACAGTCTTCTATGAATAATTCCTTTTCTACAGTTTCTATTTGGTGGGTTCCACAGAGCTACATTTTATTTCTTATGTCGCCAACACTTCACACTGAAAACAACCATACATGATTTAGAAACTCATTTTCTCTTTCTTTATCATACAAACCAAGTGTATGTGTACACACATGATACAAATGAGAGAATGATCATATTTTGCATGGGGATATTCAACTCACAGCTATCATCAAGATGCTTGCAAATAGTATCTGGTTCTACTCTATCCACAGCTAATTCAGGCAAGCAATTATCATTTACTGGTTTTGTTTAAATGAGCCTCTCACACAGGGCAGGATTAAGAAGGGGAAGAGAAGGTACAGTGAATCTTCCTGATGTATTCAGTGACACAATTAATACCCAAGTATGGCCCACAGCACTATGATGTGCAGGTCTGTTTTCATTTTCTGTTGTTTCTATACCTGATGTTCTTGGTGTCATTAGGAATAATGTCAGTATCATTAGAAGCAATGTCCAGATACTGGAGATCTAATAAAAACGATCATCAAAGAATACTTTAGGCTGGAGGAGACCTCTGGAGGTCATCTAGTCCAACCCTGCAGCTCAGACTGTTTCTAACCATTACACAGTGTCTCAGTCTCTATGTTTTTTCCCTAATGTGGAAAAGTATTATGACTTAACCTATTTTCAGCATCCAGAACTGTGGTTCAGATCTTACCTGAACTGAGGTGACATCTAGAGGTATTTTCTCCACTCAGTGTGGCTGTTGAGATGAGTGCCTTAATTAAATATCT
The DNA here is from genome assembly GCA_025331215.1 of Actenoides lindsayi. NCBI lineage: Eukaryota > Metazoa > Chordata > Aves > Coraciiformes > Alcedinidae > Actenoides > Actenoides lindsayi. The sequence continues at coordinate 40,109 of WTSP01023825.1, forward strand.
AAAGCCAGGAGGATGAAGCTAGGTGTTAGCATTCCAAAATGCCCTAAAAAGGGACTTCTGTGCTCCAGAATTTCCAGAGGACAGTCAAATTTAAATGTATTGACTAAGTTTTAAAATGCTACCTATTTTTACTGCTGTACAAAGGTAGACAGTAGAGTTAAGAATGGAAGCCGCAAGACCATTCTTTCTCAAAAGCTTTTCAGCTAGAACGTCTACTTACTGAAAATAAGCCACAGCTGACTAATACACTTATGTAGAGAAAATTAAATACAGCAAGATATTTTAGCAAACATCACAATTAACTTTCAGTACTTCTGTCTTCTAATAATATGTGAAAGTCTTTTTGGTTTGGGTTAATTGCATGATTAGAATGGAAATTAGTGAATAATGTAGGTCAGAAATGCTTGTTTGTGCTTATAAATGCTGCAATCCTCTCAGTTACTAAAAAATATCTTACCCAGCTGGAAGATGTAACAGCAAATTGAAGGAAACTGTAAATTTCTTCTGTGACTTCAGTGTGTGAATGTCATTAGGGATTTCTCTGGTAGGGTTGTTCTGGAGCACCAAGTCTTGTAAGGTTGTACTGTTAAAAATTCCACCTGAGAAGTAAAAAGGGATGGTGAGTGGAAAAAGCAATGTCTGTCCATTAGAAAGCATGTCACAGTTCTAAGTATTCTGTATTTCCAGTATCAGTAAACTATGCTGGAAGAACTAGGAAATAAATACTGTAAGATTTACTAGTATAAGTACTGTATACATATAGCTAACTACTGTAAGCATTACTGCAGATATGGTGTGGAATACAATTGCCAATCACTTACTGTATCACTTAAAACACTGTGATTGGGAATTGCAAAGCAGAGCTCCTAGTGCTGCTGAGTTTGAAGACTGTCCAGCATTTCCCTTTATAAGCCCTGTTTTTGTTCCTGGTGTTGCATCCTAATTCCTCGAGATTCAATTCTCCATTTCAATAATGTATGCTTGAAAAATATTTTTTGCTAAAACCATATGAAAGGAAATCAGAAAAATATTTTGTTTGGTCAGCATTTAAACAAGACATGAAAAAACAGCCTGATAATATTTCCTGCTTTTGAAAGGGCAGTGTTTTTCAAATCATGAAACAAAACCACGAAATGAGTAGTGAAAATTTACAAAAGAGACATTTGACTATTAGAAGCACCATCATTTAAGTTATTCATCTGACTTTTTAAGGTCATATATAGTTGGCTGCATATAGATAATGGGTCAGAAAGGCAGGGAGGGGGAGGATCACATTTCAGAATGGCTGGAAAAATACTGGTTTAGCTCCTTAGTTCAAAAACCCTGCGCTCCTGAGGGAGGTATCTGAAGGTCTAAACCAGTGCTGTTCTGAGTGGGAGTTTGGACTAGATGACCTCCAGAGCTCACCTCCAGCCTGCATCTACAACTGTACATTGTCCAAGGACAGCCTTTGCCAAGGCAGATGCAGCCCTGGGCCTGAACTGGGGAGACCATGAAATCACGTAGATCCCATGGTATCAGGTAGCATGGCAGTGAGTGTCCTATCCCAGGCTTGTAAAAAGAAAGAGCAGGGAAATGTCTTCATCACTTCTGTGATTCTTCCCGTGATTCTTTCTAAATTCCAAATAAGCAAAAAAATAAAGAAGTTAAATATTGCAAATTAGTATTTTTCATTTCTTTTAAGTATCTGTGCTATGTCATTTGCCTCGCTTGTTAAATCATGACTCTTGGAAGGTTATTTTTTATACCTTAACTGTAAAATTTCAGCCTTATGTCATTTTAGTGAAGCCATGGAAAATAAGTGGCACATACCTCTATAGGGAAGAAGAGTCAATTACCGAATGGCAAGTTAAGGTAGACAAAGGTATCCATTAAAGGGGACAAGCCTGGAAGGTGAGAGAATAAGTAGGCCTAAAATATCCATAAATATCTTCTAGAGAGGATCCAAAACATTCAATCCAAAACATCTCCAGTGCTCAGGCAATGAAACTCTTTTTCACTTGCTCCTTTATTAAACTCTTTCTTTCATTTCTAAGCTAGGAAATTTTATGTTCTCTGTAGGAGAACAGTGATTCTGCATTACTATGACTCCTCCAGAAATTAAACAGTTATTGTTATATACATAGTTTCAAACTACAGAGATGATATTTAACTATTGTCACATATAATCTCAAATACACTTTAATAAATATAGTCTAGCATCTAGTTCCTTGTAAATCAGACTTAAATAACCGTTTCCATGACAGATACACAATAAAGTATATCTATACACACACTACCTATTAAATTGCCTGTAGTCATATCAAATCTAAGTCCAAGTGTTCCAATACAATATGGTGTTATAGTAAATAAGTACATCAATGTAAATAATGAAGATTATTATAATAAAAATGTACTGCATTGGAGTTCAGAATTTTCTTAGATTCCTGGAATCTATTTTGCAAGAAAAGTAATGCTTCAGTGCTGAAGATTTCCCAGGGTAGTAGTAGATGACTGCAGTCAGAGTTAAAGAGCATTTTTTATTAAAATTTTTCATTAAAATTAAAGGCCAAAATGAAAATTCTTCTGGATGTAAACAAAAATCTACAAAATGTGTCTCTAAAGAGGAAAAGTGCTTTCAGCAAAATTGAAAATCTAGTGTATGTGTTCTCATTGCTAGCTATGAAACATTCAAGAGATGTTGTATAAACAAGACAGTCCGAGATGAAGGATTTTGTCATGGCATTCAAATTTGTTATGCTGATTAAATGTTTTAAACTGTGTAATTCGTGAACAACAGGTAGGAACTCTCAAGAATCTGTTCCTTACATGAAACAAAGTTTACTAATTTAGCAAACAGCTGCAACAATTCCTTGTGATTTCAAATAACTACCTTTGAGGATGTAGAAGCAAAACCAGAAGCACTTCCATCTTCTAAGCAATATGATAACCTCAAGAAGATGTATCCTGACAAGACATTTAACGGAGCTGTGTGATTTGTGATGTCTCTGTTTCATATGCAAGTCCTTCCCTTTTTGAATTCACAGCATTTCAGTTTCTCAGTATGTGAATGGTCAGAGTTTCTGGAATGGCATATGAACCCTGAAAACTGTCCTGTTTTGGCTTAAAGCAGAAGAAGGCATTGGAATTCCTTGGTGGGTCTAGGCAGAAGGACAGGCAGTCAAGTGTGTCTGGAGAAGAAGAGCACCTCTGCAGAGAGTGCTCTTGAGACAGTAGCTTCTGGACTCTGTGTAAAAGAGGCTGTTGGGGTCTTTGGTAACACTCCCCATTCAGTTGGAAGCCTTAGCAAAGCGGCAGAAATTGTTGTGTTTAGAAGCTGCATAAAGTTTTAAGAGGCGTATACTGCGTATTAAGGTGCCTCAGACCTCCTCTAGAAAAAAAAAGTGAAGTCAGCCTGCTCCAGAAAAGGATGCAGCACAACCAGGGCAGTGCAGGGTTGTGCATGAGCTGAGAGACAGGGCTGCACTGACCTGCCTCTGCTGCACACCCAGCCTGTGTCCCTGCGTGTAGCTGCACCTCTCTGTGTGGCTGTGTCAGCCCACTCAAGGCTAGCCTAGAGCTCTCTGTGTCACATAAAAGGTGAAGTGGCACTCATAAGGTTGGGACAATGCTGTGGTATTTCAGTACTTTTAAGTGATATATTTTAAGTAGCTTATATATATATATTATATAATATTATATAATTATATAATATTTTAAGTAGTTTGCGTCAAAAGAAGGATGGGTGCAGCAAAGCAAAGAAGATTTCACCACTGATGACCATGAACTAACAATCTTTTTAGTATGTGGTGAGACCTGATTGCCTACTAAAAATAACTTGACAGAAGTAGTCTTTCCCCTCTCAAAAGTCAGCAAAATGATAGTAGTGTTAGCAAATGATTATCTTAATAAACACTAGGAAAGATGAGAGAAGTTTAATAAAATAAGGACAAGGGGTCATTTAAGGATCTCAGCTGGAAAAGTGGGGAGTAGCTCCATTGATTTGGATTCTTTGGAGATAATTTATACAGCTGAGAAATTTATAAGCTGTAGACTTTTCAGCAAAGAGGAAAAGATCTATAAATACTTTTCTCTATACCTACATAAGGATATTGCTGGCAAGAATTTGAAACATCAATAATTGTTTTTTATAGTACCAAAAAAGAGAACTCCCAGTACTGTTTCCTTGTGATGATGGTTGTGATATTTCCATCTCTGTCTTTGCCAGCTTCCATTTTGGTCACACTTTCAGAAAAGGATAATAAAGTGACATAATCTGATTTGACAATAAAACATCTTACACATATAGTACCAAAGAACCTAAAAATAAACAGGTATCAGACAAAATTTGTACCGTATTACTACAACATGGGATAATTTTTAGCACAGCTTCCAAACACAGCCATATCACAGCATAACATTTTCAGGTCCCAAACAAGTTCACTGTAAATACTGACATTTCAATAGGTCTTCTAGATCATACAACAGAAAAGGGAACAATAATAGCAATTATTTCAGGGTCATGGAAAAAAAGAATGGAATATATACAGCAAATTTACCTGGAGTCTTGGCTTAAAATTGAGGCTCATTTAAAGCAGAATGTATCCAGCTAGAATTATTCCCAAAATCCCTAATCAGTTATTCCTGATTCACCCTTTCACTAGATATATTTATTCTGAGATATTAAAGTCCATAGCTGAAATCCACTATGTACTTCCACAGAGGAGCTTGCTCATCCAGGTAGGAACTCCTGTTCCAATAGAAGCCTGCAGCAGACAGTTGGGTGAAGCCTACAAACCATTCATATAAAGGTGGCTTAGAAAACCATTTCCTTATGACAACTGCCAGGGATTTGGTGCCTCCATAAAGGCAGAAGCATAAATTCTGGCAGAGGATCCCTCATGGGAGTTTGGATGAGGATTCCTCTGGCTTGTTCAGCTAGGTGTCTAAACTGTTGCTTCAGAGCCACCAATGGACAACATTTCAATCAGCAGCCAGATTCACAGAAATCACAAAATATAACATTTCTGGTTCTTTACCAAAAGCAGCACCTTCTTTCATTTTCCACATCTGACAACTACTTTGTATGGTTCTGACATAACTTGGCAATAGGTAGAGGGCTGAGCAGGTGCCATGAAAATTATGCAGGATTCATCAGAAAGAAAATGAGACACCATAAAGTACAGAGGAAATGGCAAAAGAAAGTGAGGCAAAAGAAAAGGAGAAATAAATAATGCAGAATATGAGGTGAGGGAACTGTAGAAGAAAAGCATGTAAATCAGTTATCCCTACAGCTATTAAATGTTAACAAGAGAGTTTTAAATCATTTTAAGCACTTCTTTTTCATGCAGTGGTACAATAAGAAATTTAAGACAGCTTTTCTGTGGATGAGGTTGCAAAGCTAAGAGATACTTTGAGTGAGAACTGCTATTGACTATTAAACACAGCAACATGAGTAATGCATCTTTAGAGGATATACCTGAGGGCTAAGAGCAATCTTCTGGTACAAGAAGCAAAATAGTACTTTCACCTGGGACCTAGACATCAGTTTTTCCTCTTCAACTTGCTTCCTTACTGGAAAATGGAAATTAGTTTCCCAAATATCCTCCACACTATTGCTATCAGGGGCATCATTGAAGTATGACACAAAAAAAGGTTGTCAAGCATTACAGAACTTCTTAGAGGAAAGCACACATTAGAAAACAGACTGAATGAAAGTGTTCTGCAAACCCTCTCCATCTAATCCTTGAGATCGTCTGTTGCCACACTCAAATCTCTAACACAGTAATCAATTAGAGAATCACAGAATGGCAGGGGTTGGAAGGGACCTCTGGGGATCATCTAGTCTAAACCCCCTACCAAAGCAGATTCACCTAGATCAGGTTGCACAGGAACATGTCCAGGTGAGTTTTGAAAGTCTGCAGAGAAGGAGACCCC